>BQNB010084643.1:0-28690 GCA_026074375.1 Tanacetum coccineum | reverse complement strand
TCATACAATTGTGCCTCCCGATCACCAAGTTTCTGAACACAATAGCAAATGAACTAAGGATCATCCACTTGGGAATATAATCGGTAATCTCGACAGACCAGTTCCATACGACTACAACTCCATGAACAAGCCTTATTATGCTACTATGATGCCTTTCTCACATCAATCGAACCTAAGAACTACAAAGACGCATTAACTCAAGCATGTTGGATTGAAGCTATGCAAGAGGAACTTCATGAATTTGAACGTCTTGAAGTTTGGGAACTTGTTCCTCCTCCTGATAAAGCATTGGTCATCACTCTTAAGTGGATCTATAAGGTTAAGCTTGATGAGTTAGGAGGTATTCTGAAAAACAAGGCTCGGTTGGTCGCTCGTGGTTATCGTCAAGAAGAGGGAATCGATTTTGAAGAGTCCTTCGCTCCGGTTGCAAGATTAGAGGCTATACGAATTTTTCTAGCGTTTGCTGCTCATATGAACATGGTCGTCTATCAAATGGATGTGAAGACTGCGTTTCTAAATGGTAATCTGCAGGAAGAAGTTTATGTTAGCCAACCGGACGGATTTGTGGATCCAGACAAACCTAACTACGTGTACAAGCTTAAGAAAGCTCTTTATGGGTTGAAACAAGCTCCACGCGCGTGGTATGATATGTTGTCTTCATTCCTGATATCCAATGACTTCTCAAAAGGCTCAGTGGATCCTACTCTGTTCATCCGTAGAGAAGGCAAGGAACTACTACTGGTACAAATATATGTCGATGACATTATCTTTGTTGCATCTACTCCTGAACTTTGTGATCTATTCGCTAAAATCATGTGTTCAAAATTCAAGATGTCGATGATGGGTAAAATCTCATTTTTCTTAGGACTACAGATTTCTCAAAGTCCCAGAGGCATCTTCATAAACCAATCTAAATATGCTCTTGAATCACTAAAGAAATATGGCTTTGAATCTTGTGACCCAGTGGATACTCCCATGGTGGAGAAGAGAATTCCAAACTGATTAGGATAAAGAAAGGATGATGTAGATCCATCACACATCGTGGTAATGATTGCACCCTCCTTTATCTTACAGCCATTACCGACCTCAACAATATTGCAAATGCATGTGAGCCCGGTATCAGCCGCCTACCGAAAAGCACTAAATGCTGTAAAAAAGGATCTTTCGTATCTAAAAGGAACCGTACATCGGGACTTGGTATCCGAATGATTCTTCCTTGCACTAACAGCATTTGCAAAACGGATCATGCTGGTTGTCAAGAATACACGCCGTAGCACATCTGGTAATATACAACTTTGGTGATATACTTGTGAGCCAGGTCGTCTAAAAGGCAGAAAAGCGCTGCAATAACATACGGAAGCTGAATATATTGCTTTGTCCGTTGGTTGTGCTCAATCCCTTTGGAAAGATCACAACTTACCTGACTTATGGCTTTGCGATTCAATAAATTCCAATGTACTGGTTATAACAAAAGCGATATGCCTTAAGCTCTGCAACAACGTTCCAACATTCCGATCCAACATATAGAATCAGTTTCACTTCAATCAAGTTAGTTCATGTTGAAAATGTTGTATCGAACTTGTATTTGTCAATAAGTGAGTATACAATAGGCGACATTTCCACTAAAGCACTTTTGTCGAGAAATGAATTGAATTCTTATCAACAAGCTGGGAATGCGAAGTTTTTCTCAGGAAACGCTGAAACAATTGGCAGATGAAGTTAACGAATATAGTGTACCTATTTCGAATAACCTTTGTAACCATATGTATAGTAATTATAACTAAAAAAAAAACCCATAATATTTGTCCTTTTTATATAAATATTATAAAATCAAAGATAAAAATATAAAAACCCAAAAGCCAAAAAGATTTTCATTTTATATAAACCTTTATAAAAAACAAAAAAAAAATAAATAAAAAATACAAAAAGAAGTTTTTAAATGGCAATGTCTTCGCTGAAAATCGATAACATATACTGTCTTAGAAATGAGCCATTCAACAATTATACAACCTGTAAATGAATTCGAGCAAAGTTACAAATTTTTCAAAACATGCCATATGGCTTGCTATTATTTCAGATAGTAACCTGTTTTTCTCCCTAAGGAAAACATGTCGTCAAAAAGACAGTTGTTCCTAACAACGGGAATTTATCTCGGGCAAGGGATCTAACTTTGAAATGACCATGCAAAGCTTGTGATTACTTTGCATCACAACCCGTGCTTCCTATATTCCATAATTACCGTTTCAGTGCATCGATGTGTATAAATAAGAGAAAAATCTTATTTACCATGAGTTATGTTGTCTTCAAAAAATAAAATCATTCCAAATCATCTGAAAAAAAATTTTCGTGTAACATTTGACTTCCAAACAACGACTACATCTCTTTCAATAGAAAACGGGCCATTGTTTGAGGGGGAGAGAATGTCAAATTTCTTTGTCATGATAAAATGAGCTGTTAATGGAAAAAGGTTTTAAACAATATTGGTATATATCTTATGCAAAAGTTAACTTGTTTCAGCTTGCGTGTGCCTTATGTGTTATTTGATTATGCCTTTAGGGTGTATGTTATGCTAATTTTAAGTCTATAGGTATGCGAGTAAAAAACTTTAGGGACCAAAAGTGCTAAGAGTTTAACTTGATTTCACCTTATGAAACTTAAATGGAACACTTATATGTCATCTAAACAAGAGGGACCAAATGTGTTAAAGTTGAAATGATGGTAAATGACATCCCACCCCACCCCTTTTTGCTTCACTGGGATCCCCCGCACACATCACACAAACACACTCAAACACACACGCACAATATCCCGATCGCATCACCTCAAACAAGTATAGTCACTCATTTTCATCTCTAAGGTATAACTTAAATCTTGATCTTCATCACCTAATCAACTCGAATCCCAAAGGAATTGATCGTTTTCACCACTCTTGATCACAGTTGCCCTAATCATAAAATTAGGGTTCTTAAATCAAAAGTAGTTAAAACTTAAATTGATTGAAAGGGCTTTTGAGTTTTAGGTGTAATATATTGTATAAGGTTAAATCAAGATTTATATCATTCGTTGTGATTTTAATCATGTTTTTTTTATGGTTTTGGTGCTCGAAAATATAGAAATAGGCAAAATGAAATGTCTAAAAAATGTTATGTGTTTTGTGTGGGATTGTTGTAACATGGCTTTTTGTGTTGCTCGTTAAATGCTAAATCCTTATCTATCATACTCAAAACAATATAAGTGCTAAGTAAATCGAACGAGCATGAAAACGTATGGACCGATCGAGTGATTTGTAATGTGAACCGATCGAGTAATTAAGTGTAGACCAAACGAGTGCCAATTTGTTGTGTAAACGGATCAAGTGATATAAAGTGTGGACCGAACGAGTGTAGTGTAGAGGGAACCAATCGAGTGATTTGTAAAATGGACCGAACGAGTATTTTGTAGCATGGACCGAACGAGTGAATGACTATGAGGACCGAACGAGTGAATGACCATGAGGACCGAACGAGTGAATGACCATGAGGACCGAATGAGTGAATGACCATGAGGACTGAACGAGTAAATCTCTACGAGGACACGAAACGAGGTGAATCACTATTAATTAGGACCGATCCGAGGAATCCTAGTGAGGACCGAACGAGGGAATCCTAGTGAGGACCGAATGAGTAAATCTCTATAAGGACCGAACGAGTGAATCTCTATGAGGACCGAACGAGTGAATCCTAGTAAGGACCGAACGAGTGAATCATTCAATGGACTGAACGAGTGAATCCAAGTGAGGACCAAACGAGTGATTCATTGAATGGACAGATTGAGTGTAAAATGAATAGATACAGATCTAGTGCATACTCTTGTGCGTCAAACTAATAAGTCTATAGTGTGATCTAATTGAGTGCTAATGTGTTAGAGGCATAACCAATTTTTAACATAACTCACTTAAGATCAGATTTTTTTCCTAACTAAGGTTAAATTAAGTAAGTCTCTTAGTTTAAAATAGATATTAAAAGCTTGACAAAGCCAAGGTTAACTACATTCAACTTAGTTGTTACAATAGGTGCCTTTGTTTCATACGCTATTAGTCTATCTAAGATGATTGATTCAAAAAAAAGTGCTACACAGTCAAAAAGGTTTTCTCATGTATGAATGATGTTTCTCATATAAACCTGAACTTTGCACTCACTCTTTCTTAAGAACAGACTCATGGAAATCTCAATAGCAGATCAGATTGCTTTTGGATATGCTTTAATGTTCTCCTAGCCAACCGACTTAAGATTGGTAAATGCAATCTTTGATTAAGCTCGGATGTCACATCAAAGGAAGCAACTCTTCAAGTAGTCTACGATGTGTTAAAACTCACTCCTTTCTACAAGGCATTCCAAGTTTATGCTGATGTTCCAGAGATCTATATGCAAGAATTCTAGGCCTCTGCTTATGTTCATAACTGATCTGTCAGATTCAAGATGAATAACAAAAAGCACATTCTCAATCTTGATCAATTCAGAGACATTCTTTAAATTTGCCCTAAAGTCGGTAATAAGAAGTTTGAAGAACACCTCTTGAGAGGAGATACTGCATTTCTAGCCAGCCTTGGTCCACTCTGAGAAATAAGAAAGATTCACTGATTTAAATTTCAATAGCTCTTCAACCCTAAGATTCATTTTACTGCTACATTAACAAATGTCTCAGTGAAAACCCATCCTACGACAGTCCTACGTCTTTCTCAAGCTCAAATTTTATGAAGGTACAATAAACAAGAAGGTTGATATGCATATCTAAATGTGGGAGGTCTTCATATTACCAGATTGAGAACCAAAATATGAAGAAGGGAATGCGATGTACTATCCCAGTTTCAACCAAGCCTATCTCAACTTTGTCATGATAAAAGACCCTTGCAATTCCTCGAAAAACAAGTAAATTGCATATGCCAGAATGACCCAATGTTCACGAACAATCAATGTCATCGCAAGGAATGAAGACACTCAGTTGTAAGGACTATTCTTTGGCCAGAGCATTAACCAACGAGGACATCCGCAACTCTGAATCATACAAAGAGTATATCTATTGCTGCAGGAACGATCCTCCAAATATTAAAGGAAGTTAAGAAGAAAGCCTAATACTTATACAGAACCACTAAGCAGAAGCCTCCCACAGTCCCCAAAGAAAAGAAAGAAAAGAAGTCGGGAAAAGGAAAGCAGAATTAACCTGGACTTAATGTATATTGATAGAAGTAATCAATTAAAATGGACTCGATGCACTCCACACTTAGCATGTACTACGATTACGATGTACATGTTAAGAGGGAGCTTTAGTGATGATAAAAAACATTCAAAGTGGTAAACCTTCTTATATCATTCCAAACACTTTAATGAATTTTTCATATTTTGGGATTGTGAATGGAGATGGAATACCCTAAAAGACCGACCGATATGAACTTAAATTTATGAGTTAGAAGGTGGTTTTAGGTTATAGTATTTCTAATCCATGATCCAGCCAGAACCGAAGGATACTACCCAGGGATATCCACTAGTTATGAAGAAGTCCTAGTTATGAGTTAAAAGAGAAAAAGTAAGCATCGGAAATAATGCTGACTGAATGGAGCTAACACCTGAAACAAACCAACAAGGTGTTAGTTATGAAGACTCGTAAAGCATTGCAAGGGGTTGATATAATTAAAAGAAATGTAGAGATAAAGGGTGAAAATAAATAAGCCCTCCATTCCACAATAGGCGAAACCGGGTCAATACATATGCTGCGTCAGAAAACACCCAGGTGTAGTCAGACATTGAAGACAGTCAGGAACCCAGTGGACGCTATGCCAAACCCCTCCCAGCCTACTCAAAGTCGAAGAACTTTGTTTCAAAACTCAGTGATTACACTCAGTTTTTTATTGACTGATTCTCACTCCGAGTTTTAGTTGATATTGAAAGTGGCACTCAGCTCCACCTCCGATCACTAAATTAAAAGTTGCACAATGATACCTAGAGCCAAAAGAATCATCCATTAATCTCATTAGGACACTTGTCATAATTTAAGCTTTGTTTTAACATTCACCAATGTAATATCAAATACTATAATGTGAGTCCTTACGCAAGATCTTAATGATTTGCCCAGAACCATCCATTGATACATAGGTATTTCACAATGAAGATGAAAATCCTGCTTGAGCCACATCCATACAACTCATGGATAGTAAAAACTTTGTGAGATTATTTATGAATCAAACCGTTGTGACAACTTGGAAAAAACGATGTGGCGATCTATAAAGAACTCAAACTTGTTCCAAGAAATGATCAACGGTTGTTAATGAATTTTGAAGCTTAACACTCTCGTGTGTCACAAAAACCAATTTTGCAAGTGATTACACCAAGTTTGATTTTTCAAATGTCACTTTTCTAAATCAATCGTAGATATAACTCACTGGTTCACTCTATCTGTTGTTTGCTTTGAGACGTTCCCGATATAGAGAACATGCTAGTACGATGAATCTAATAATTATGTGTTTAGAAAGAATACAATACTACCGCTGGAAATCCTTCAGAAGATTCTTCTTAAATTGAGATCTATCTGATCACAAGGTCGATCCTTACGATTTGAAGTTACTCCAACCACAACCTGCTAAATGACAAAGCCATATTCGTTCCTCCCACTGTTAATCTAACGGTTTTTATAGGCAGTAAACTTAAAGAAGGAGGTGAAGTACCTGTTTTCCAGCTAGTCTCACAAAAGATCCATAGCCACATGCTCATACCCTAACTGGCCAAACATAAAAGACATCATGAAAGCGTCAAGTACATGTTTTTCAAGACTTCTCTACTACTCTATACCGCACGTCTTCTTGAGAAGTGACGAAGTATTAAAGTTTAAAGAGATATCAAGGAAGATGCACAGTTAAAGCTTCCAAGGTCATCAAATCACGAATGTAGAGCATGTCGGTCCCAGAATCTCAATCACAAAATGCAAAGTTTCAAGATGGCGTAAAAGATTATTGTGCTTGGTGATGATCTCAATATCTCAAGGATCACAATGTCAAATACAAGTTCAAGGAACAAGCTCAATCCAGAAATCAATGATCACTACAACAACTCACGGAAGAAGGCCAAAAGAACGAGCTAAAGGACCAAAGACAAAAGCATAGTAAGCCTAGCCTTAAAGTTTTTGTGAAAATGAGTGACCCTCCTTAAGGGAGATTGTTGGAAAACACAAAAAGTATCGGTCACGATCCAATTTTGAATTTAAGTCTTATTAGTGTAGTTAGTTGTCTGTATTTTTTAAAGGAATTATAAAATTGGTTGGGGGGGGGGGGGGGGGGGGGGGGTGGGGTGGTGGCTCGTTAGTATGTGTAACTTAGTAGATAAATTAGTCCCCCAATCCATAAGCCCCTTTGAACCCATGCCGCCACAACATTTATATATAACCCTCTCCAAGCCTTGGAGAAGGTTTTTTTCAATTTTTACATTCATATTCATAAACTTCATTCATTCCATCCGTCTTTATCTCTAACATCACAACCCTTTTCACTTTTCTCTCTAACCTCTCTCTAGTTTCTCTCTCTAAAACAACTCATCTCTCTTTCTCATTTCTAGTTTGATTTCGTGATTGATTGTATGTTATGAAGTGATAACGGGATCCAACAATGTAGCCACATGCATTCTTTTTATACGATAACCCCTAATAATAAAATCTAGGTTTATTATGCATATATTTAATCATGGCTCTTACTTTTTCAAAAAAAATGACCCACTTGCATCGAGTTAACGATTGCGTAAGCCATAATTAAAATATACCACATAGCACAAACTTAATTTATTATTAATATTGAGGTCTTCCCCAATTCAAGATTTGTCGTACTAAAATTAATGGCAACATTAAACAATACACGAGACAATTACTACATATATCCATAGATCCATGAAAAACAAGCATGTTCCGTCATGATCCACAAAATTCACTCTAACAATTAATTAATGAACTCAAGATCGTAACCATCAAATCATGACATAACAATTAATCATGCATTAAACCTTTTAAAATCTAACATGTAATCTAGGTTTTCAAAAAAAATTTTTTTATTAAAATTCAACCAACTTGGTCGATTTAGGAAAAATAAAAAAAAACTTTAATTTTTTATAAACCCTAAACACATGTAATTAACAACAATACAATATTTGTTATAGATCTAAGGTTCCGGTAATTATTAACATGTTAAAACGGCTCGTGATGCCACTGTTGATTTTAGCATACATAACAATTATAATCTAAACAAATATCAAAGCACGTAATAGCGTAAAGAGCGATAACAAATCGATATAAAAACAATGCATAAAATTTAACCAGGTCGGGTTACAACCTTTGATTCTCGCAGAGCACAAGAATTCGTATCTTGATTACCTTTTGTTCTTGATCAAATCCCTAATTAGAGTTTTATGATTGGATCAGATAAAAACCCCTTACCGTTTTTGGTTATTTCGATCCAAGATTTATCTATAGAGAAGTATTAAACCATGTTCATGTACACACGATTTAGAACAAGTTAACCGAAAGGACTCTTCAATCGCCGTGACCTTTGCTCTCCATTTAGGATGTAGAGCCCTAAGAAACTTCCTTACGTAGTTCTTACTAGAATAACCTTCATCAAGAGCTTTAAGACTAGTAATAATAGTATTAAATCTAGCAAAAGCACTATCTATAGATTCGTCTTCAGAAATGACGAATTGTTCATATTGTTGAACCAAAAGGTCGATCTTATTATCTTTGACTTGGCTATTACCTTGATGGGTGATTAACAAAGTTTTCCAAATTTCTTTTGCCGTATTACACATGAAAATTCGTTCATATTCTTTTCTAGGCAAAGCATTGTAAATAACCATTTTGGCTTCATTATTTTTCGCAAGCCTTCTTTTAAGATCATCAGTTTGTTTTTCAAAAGGGACAACCTCATCGAGTTTGGTTTCCGGATTTTGAATAATGGGTTGAAAATCACCATTGGTAATAACATGCCAAAGATCTAGATCTTTTGATTTAACATATGTCTCGAATCTATTTTTCCAATAAATAAAACTATCACTTTCAAAAAGTGGTGGTCTTTGCATAGATTGCCCTTCTAGATATTTGTCGGAATCCATAGATCGATCCAAGCTTTAAAATACAATATATTTTAAAAATCTTGAGTGACCTTGGCTCCTGATACCAATTGTAGGAAACTAGAAGGGGGGTTGAATAGTTTACCGGTTAATTTGACCGTTTTAAAACTTTGCTTATAAAATGCTTTGATTCGAGTTGTATGTCAATCAATCAACAATATGAATCACAACTAAACTATCTAATGTAATGAACTAAGTAAACAATAACAATATAGAGAGATAGAGAAAGAAACGATCAAACCAAGACACCAAGATTTATAGTGGTTCGGCTACGAAGCACCTCTTCGTTCCTACTCCACTCCCCGAGTACTCCACTCGAGATTTCACTATGTCAACAAGCTCCCTTTAGGCGGAGAAAACCGTTTACACGTCGCTTACTTTCTTTTCCGACACTAAGCTAGATGTCGAGTCCTAATCTTAGCTAGAACCAATCTAAGACTTCACTAAGTCTTTACACACTCACAAGATATATACTCTTGGATTGACACACAATCCAAATCACAAATACACAATTTACACAATTGGATCTACACACAATCCAATTTACACAACAACACAAAGTTAATATAATAAAGACTTGTGATCTTGAGGAGGAAGAAGGAGATCACTTAATAACAATTCGTATGTAGAAGAATACAATTGTTCTTCTCTTGCACTTGATTAGAAGAAGGGAGGAAGAAAGAATTAATCACTTGAAACAAGATCAAGGTATATTAGTGATTAAGATATGTGTTTTAGAAAGAAAGAAAGAAGAGAGAAAAGTAGATCTGAGAAAATTCGTGGCAAGATGTTCTGTTTTTCAGATGGGGTGGCCCAGTATTTATAGGAGACAAAAAGAGTCGTTGTGCTGGCGGCGGTCCCGGCGGTGCCAAATATATTAGGGGGCCGCCAGGCCTATAAGGGGGCCGCCGTAGACTACACTCCTCTTTTTGTCTTTTTGTGGAGAAGATGATATCTGTTTTAGAACCTTCCATTTTAAGGGGAAAAATCTGATTTCAAATTTATTATTTTAATAATACATTTCTTTTATAAATAAATATTTTGTTTTTATATTTTTATAAAAACACTTTTATAGAAATATAAGGTTTAAAAAATATATTTTCTTAATCACTAATCATGTTTAATGATTTGTTTATCCATACCTTAAGTGATTAATCTTAGAAATAGAATTTTACGGTTAGTAATTTATAAACGTTTATTTTTATCGTAAACGTTTTTACATTTTGTTATTATCAAAACATCGAGAGGTCGAAAAATATAAATAACGTTTTTTAAAATTATTTGTATTAACAATCTCTCCCATTTTTGATGATGACAAAATATAAACTCATTTAGTATAAAATTAGAGGTTTATAAATTACTAATGAGTTTAATTCCATTTCTCCCCCTTTTTGTCGAATCCAAAAAAGGTTGATCGTCGAATTGTAGTAGAGAGAAAGAAATCGACAATTAAAGACTCCCCCTTGATGTATGCTCCCCCTCGTTTGAGGCACCAAGGGATCGATCTTACGATAATTTGTTTGCTACAAAACAACGTTAGAAGTACAAGTGCAAGCCAACATATCATGACAAATATCTCAATATTATAATCCACACTTTTGGAAACTCATAAATAAAGTTCATTCAAATTCTAAGAAGAGCATATATAGCCATATAGGACAATATATGAAGATACAACATATTAAAGCATCTAATAGAAGGAAACTAGTAGATTATTCTTGAAGTTTATGAGAGATTTTAAGGAGAATTGGTAGTGATGGATGATGGAAAAAGGGTTGAGGGCCCAATGATGAGAGATTTGATTCGGTTAAGGTCATCTTTTAAGATATTGAAGATTTTATGAGTTCCCAAGCAACAATGACAAAATTACGAATGAAAATTGACTTGGTCTAGACAAGGAAGATGAGTGAATGGTGCGGAGGGAGGTGAAATATTAGTTAACTCAATTGTATGTTGAATGTTAATATCAAGAAGATTTGAAAGGTGTAAGAGTTCATACAAATGGTTTTCACTATGATTTTGAGTAGAGATTTATGGAGGTAAGAGAGAGGATGTAGGATTAGATAAATTAGGAGAAGGAGGCAAAGGAGTGGTATCAAAGATTGGAGAGTTTGGTGGAGATTTAGGTAGTGAGTTGCTTGGAGATAGAGGAGGTAAGGGAGATAAAAGAAGGTTTATTGTTATATGAGAAGTGGTTGGAGTCCTATTTGGTGGAAGAGAAGGTGGTAATGGTGGAAGATTATGACTTTGTTTCCAAGGTTCAAGAATTGCTCTTTTGTGTTTTCATGAGTAGTCACGAGGAGATTTGTTATAAGATGACATTGAGACTTTGAGGAGATGTTTATAAGAGAGATGGTGATTTGAGATGTAAAAGAATGATGTTTATATAGAAGGATTTTGGGAAAGGCATGGTTTTGTTGGAAGAGAGTTCTAATGAGTGTTTAGTTTAGAAGGGAAAGGACAACTAGACTTAGGAAGAATAGGGTCAAAGTTGCAGACAAGGAGGGGACAGGAATATTTTGTGTTTCTCCTGATGGCGGTCCCTTATATTGGTGGAGGTCCCATATAAATTAGGGAGCCGCCCAACATTTAAAGGGACCATTTTCTGGAGATTCACGAAATTTTTCAGAAGTTCAATCCTTTTTCATAGTGGTTAGTAAGAATTAGAAGTGCGATTATGGCATTTCCATCACTTCAAGAATCACATAATATATCTAAAGGAGAAGAGAAATCATGTAATGTAGCCAAGTTTAAGCATATAAATGACTTAAAGGTTTATTAAATGTCGCGTAGAAAGCATGAATTTGTATATATCATTGTCTATATGAACATATCATCAAAATTAGAAGTGCGATTATGGCATTTCCATCACTTCAAGAATCACATAATATATCTAAAGGAGAAGAGAAATCATGTAATGTAGCCAAGTTTAAGCATATAAATGACACATTATACACGTACTTGATTATCCATGATAGATGTTAAGATAGTATTACATAGTAATAATAATAGTACGTATCCCTAGCAATAATTCTAGAGGAATATTTCAACCATCATTTAAGTCAACACTTGAAATTTCTTCAGAGGATATGTAATTAATTGATTTGAGATGAGTAGGATGAACCCAAGGTTTCATGGATGGCCAGTATGATTTGTATTTGATTTTCGTAGATGAGGATTAATTTTTATGATATGTTCATATAGACAATTTAGAATCATTCCATTTGGCATTGGAGAATTTTGTTAATTTTTAATCTTTTCATCTCGTTTGATTAGAAAGTAGGCAAAGTTGAAAGGAGTACTTGTTAAGATGCAATACATCATGTGACATGATGATGTAGGAAGAAATGGTGAGTCATTTTGAGTGCCAAAGGCAAAGTTGAAAGGATTATGTTTGGAAACATTTTTTGTCTGGTTTTTTGAGGCATTGTTACCTAAAATGAGACAAATACAATCATATTTTAATGTCTTATGCTTGTATTGAAGTTTTGAGTTCGTGCCTAGTGTGTGTCTATATGCAACAAATGTGGAGTACCAATTAACTTGACCTAAATATAACATCCTAAGAGTTAACCCAAACGCTCCTTAGTTTGATTTTGTTCAACCAAACAAGTCAAAAAATACATATGAATTATGTATCTCGAAATTTGTTCACGAGATCATTATGCACATGTTTGAAAATGTTTTTGGATTGGATTAACAATGCATACCAACAATTTTAATATGTTCCTAGCGTGAGTGATTTGAAAATAAAATTGGGGTTTTGGTTGAAAGTCAATTTTTCATTTAATCTTACTAATGTATGCAAATCCTATATCTACGAGAAGCATATTTGTTGTATATTGTATCCTAGTAGTCTTAATTGTACAAAATTAAAAGAAAAATCAAAAATCCCAAATTTCAATTTTTGTGTTCATCATGAACCCTAGACTCAAATTGAAAGAAATAGATGAAATTACTTACAATTGATGATCTTTGTGATGTTAGGATTGATTATTAGTGTTAATTTGATCTTCAATTGATGTTTTAATGGTTGGATTTGAGTTTTGGTGGGTTTTTGTGCATGTCCGTCAATGGCAGCATATAAAGGAGTGTTTGTTTTTGTGTTTTGAAATTTTTTGTTTAAGTGTTTCATATTATGGTCTGCTGGTGGCGGTCCCATATCTCCTGGCGGTCCCAAATATATTAGGGGGTCGCCTATATGGGGGCCGCCCTCAGTAAAAGGGTTTTTGATTTGAGTTTTTGACGAAAATTTAACAAAGAGGAATGACATTTTAATTTGCATTTCGCGAATTAAAAATGCTTAAAGTACTTCCAGAATAAGGTATCGGGAACCCTAAATACTAAAAATTTTAGAAAATAAATGCTAAATTAAATTAAAAATCAAAATTAACTTCTAATTAACTTAATTTGAAAAATAAAGAAAACTAGAACTAAAACGGAGGTCGTTTGAATGCTAAACGAAAAGAAACGGTAAAACTTACCCGGATAAAACGGGTCTAAAACTGAAATTTAAGAAAAATAAAGCCTATACTAAATTTTATATTTTTCCTAGATACTAAATGACAAAAGAAAATTTTATAAAAAAGAAATATATTTTTTTATTAATTTTTGGATTTTTTATGAATTTTTAAAGATTAAAAACTAATTAAAACTAATTAAATATAAAAAGTCAGAAAATATAACTATAAAAAATCTAAAAAAAATCAAATTAAATAAAGAAAAAGTTAACAAATCTAAAAATATAAAAATGCCCAAATTTTACTGTTTTAATTAAAAGTAATTAAACTTATTAATATTAAACCTAATTTAAATTAATTAAATTAAATAAACTAACTAAAGTTAACTAAAAGGACTAACAGTGAAAAGGACACAAGGACAAACGGGTAACAGGCTAACTAACCACAGGGACTAACAGTGTTAACTGGAAAAGAAAAAATTACACAAATGGTCCCTGAAATGGACCCCGATTACAAAGTGGGTCCCAACAGCTTATTTTTGAAAACTTACAAAAGCAAACTTACTCAGGGGCTTAAGGGGGACATTTTTAATAAAAGCACTTATGACTTTTAAGCACTGAATAAGCCAAAAAATAAACTTTTGGGGCTGCAAAAGCTAAATAAGCTTTTTAGCTTATTTTTCTTTCTTTTTGGGGCTTAAGCTCACAAGATAAGCTGAAAACTACAGAAGTAAGCTACTAGGCCTAAGGGAGTCCTAATGATAAGCTAAGGTTGTCTAAATAAGCCCTAAAATAAGCTGGAATTAAAATAAGCTATTCTAACAGTTTTAATATAAAACAGAAAAAGTGCTACTTTAAGCTACTATTAAGCTAAGCTAAAGGCTGAGATAAACTATAAGATTGTGGGGAATTAAAGAACTACCTATAAGCTACAAAGAAAAGCCAAAAGATCCTAAGGCTTATAATCAAATAAGCTAGAAAAAGTGGGCTGAAATGAGTGTCTAGCACCAGGGGAGGTACAAACAGTGGGCAAGGGAGCTTTTTGGCTTATCCCAATAAGCTCACAAGGGCTTATTTCCCAAGACCAAACCTAGACAGATTTAAAAGGGGTGTAAGAGAGCTTAAGTCCAAAATTTGAGCTATTTTGTTGCTCTTAAACCTGCTGATTTTTGAGCTTGAAATTGGGGATTCTCAAAAACACAAATGCATACATACTCTTGACTTGTATTGTCAAACCAAAAGGCAGAACAAGTGGTGTTAAATAAACTGGCTAGAAACACAACAACAAGCACAAAGAAGCTGTGCTTAAGGCATGAATAAGCTAGCCTTGTGCATTCTTAAACTCATTTTTTACTTATTCAAAATTGTGACAGAATCCACAAGATACTTAAAATCATTTATTTTTCAAACTAACAGTGGTGATTTAAGTGGCTAAATGAAACCCACACACTCAGCCAAAGTTGGCTGAGTGCATTTGACCCATACATACCCCAATATTACCCATTTTAAGACAAAACCAAACACCCCCTTATTTTATAAAAAACCTTTTAACTGAATTTTTTGGTGAAATGAGGCAGGGAAAAGTGAATGCAAGTTAACTCTAATCACTTTTAACACATGGTTAAACAAGTTAAACACAATTAAACGGCTTAAATGATAGTTAGAATTTTGACAAATGCAATATCACAAAAACACTTAACTTTGATTAAAACTGAAAGTGGTTACAACATAAAGCTTTAAAATGACTGAGTTACACTTAAATGATTAAAAGAAACACTTGGAATTTAAAATTAAGCTAAAAAAAACATAAAAAATGGTGTATGACTTTCGGCTTGCTCTCTTTTCTTTTATAGAAGTCTTGGGTGCTCCCACTTGTGCTAGCTGTGTTTGTTATGTGTGTAGAAAGCTCCCAAAGCAATCCTAGCCCTTGGTTTCCTTTTCTTACAATCTCACCATTGAAAGGGGTGCTCGGGGTTGAGTGTTTGTGTTGGGGAGAGAGTTATAGGGGCAGGGTAAGGTGGGAATGAGTAGGGGTGAGCTGGAAAGGTATGTGGGAGAGTGGTATTGCAAGAAAACGTGGGGAAAGGGGTGGTTTTGGTTTTGGCGCGAAGGCTGGGTAAGGGGGTGGGTTGCAGGGTTTAAACGCGAAGGTTGGGGAAGAGGCAATTTTGGTCCTCCAACTTTCTCACTCTTTTCATTTCGTTTAAGCCGAAACTTAGTTATAAATAGGTTTAGAAATTAACACATTTGGCCCTTGCGTTTTTTATAACAAAAGAATAAAGAGGAAGTTAGGGGAAATTGCAATTTCAGTCCTTGTGTTTTATTTCTCTATTTCTCTCTTTATAAAACACTTTTAAAACTTGGCATTTTTGGCCCCTTTTCTTTATATTTTTTCATTTTTCTTTTATAAAACACTTTTAAAAATGACAACTTTAGTCCCTAAGGTTTATAAAAAGGATTAATGGGCTTTTGTTGGGCTTGGGCTTGTATTGGGCCCACTGGTTTTGGGTTTGGGCCCAATAAGGTATAGGAGTGGGTTTTGTGTGTACAATGGCTGAGATTGGCTGTTCAAGGACTAGGATTGGGTCTTCAAAATCTTCACAGTCTTTGTCAATTGCACACAAATGGGCTGTTGTAATTGATTGAGTGCCCATTTGGTCTTCACAGCTTCATAATTATACTATTGGGCTTTCCCGGCCCATCAGATGGGTAAAGATTACATCCAATAGTATTCTTCAGTTCCGGCTCCGGTTTGACTGTTGATTCTTCAGTATTGACTCTGACTTTGACATTTTTGGACTTTGGCCTTGATTTTGCACAGTCTTTTCCATTCCATGCTCAGTTTTGTCATTTTGGCTTGGTTTTCTGTCTTTTTGATGATATCCACTTCCTGCACAATACAAATGCAAAACAAACATATATTTGGCAGTTTTTGTCTGTTTTTGGTCATTTAAGCTCGTTTTTAGAGGTAAAAGATATGTGTAATTAAGCACTTATCAGTAACCAACTGGGCTAGCTCAGTGGCCACCAAGGGTATCCTTTGGTATGTGAGTTCTCCATCAACCTCGTTGTGGGTTCAAGCCTCGCTGAAGGCATATGTGAAATATATCGTGAGATAGTTGTGAAAAAAATTGTCTTTCTAAAAAAAAGAATTTGATAAAGACTTTGATTGCCTTGTAAAAATGTTGTGTCTTCATTTTATTTCTTAAACTTGTGTAGTTATTGTCGATGAAGAAATATATAAGTATACCTTATGTTTTATTTATATTTTATTGAAACATACTACGTTGTTGATGTATTAATATTAGTCAGTTAGATACATAATGTTTATATAAGGTTGCACGCATAAATAATGGTTATGTTAAAACATTAACTTTATTAATTTTATATTGTGTCTTTATTTTATTTTCTGATTATATGTCTATTTACGTCATTTAACCATTTATAGTTACAACTAATGTTATGTAACCAAACGGCTTTATATAACAAACAACTACAGCTTACTGTTACTGTTTACTGCTTATTGCTAACTGTTACTGCTTACTGCTTACTGCTAACTGCTACTGCTATATTTTGTCAAACTTAACATAAAACGACTGCGCCAACATATTTTAACACCTTTTGTTTTTTTTAAAGATTTTGACAAATATGAAAAGTGTTACATCACAATTCGGTACATAATCAAACCTATCATAAAATAGGTGTAGCAACAATCATCAAATCAAATGCATAATTCACTTAATGAAAGTCCCATTTAACACGTCTATATGGAAATATACAACACGAGTAAACATGCAACACAAGATATAACTTTTCAAATGTGTAATACTTTATTGATATTAATCAAAGTATTACAAAGTGTTATGGGTCACACTTGTTGAATGACAATGTAAGATTACCCTTTGAACAAGTAAACTTGATAGCTTATCAAGTTTACAAGCGAACTTATATAGACTCGCTGATAGGATCAGCTGACTATCGTGTAAGTTCGACAAAGTAGTAAATGAATATAATAAGACAATAATAAAAGTGATAGCATTTACTACTCAAGACATTCCCTATTTATAGTGATATGAGGTTGATCCATTAGTGGGGGTAGGTGGGACGTGTCAAGAATCTTGTAGTTGAAATACATCTGCATTTAATGCATGTCCATTCTTGGAAACATCCCGCCGATACTTTTATGAACAGTTCTGCCAACTGTTCACATCTTTTACCAACTCGTACTTAGGTTAACTTTAATTCGAAAGACAATTTGTCCCGCTATTTTGCTTTATTGAATTATCTCGCCTAAACTCACTTAGGGATGCGAGTTAAGTTCAGCTTGTTTATCTTCAAATGGTAACAAGATCACCAGGGTATTGCCACCCCTAACTCTCTTTAAACCTTCAGCGTATTTTATCTACATACCAGTTGATATCCATCTCAGCTGACGAGTATGTCTTCAAGTAATCTTCGACTTCTTTGACAATGTCTTTGACTTTAATACGTCTGAGGTTGATTATTGAAGTTGTGCTTCAGCAAGTCCTTTCATTGCTCGCTGATGTTCATCAGAGAGTCTTCAACACTTAGCCTAATTTTTGTTTAAATCTAGGCAGAGACAATTAGGCACTTAATTGGCCCAATAATCTCCCCCTATTTGAATATAAATTATGCTAAGTAAAATACTTGTAAGTGAGTACACAACTTCTTCTTACACATAATTAACAAGGAATTTGACAAAAGAATTCATTCATTTATACATTACATTTTAGTCTAAACCATCTAGATTCTTTGCTACAATATTCCTAGCTTCTATAAAACCAGGCATAGACTCAATCTTATAGATCAGCTCATCATAGACTTGCTTAGGGCCAATAATTTAAGAGTCAATGTTTGATCAAGTTTTGGGATCCCTGATAAAGTTTGAGTAGTTGAGTAGTACTTGTCAGATGATATTCACTTCTTCTTTGAAAGACCAGATCAAAATAGCCATTGTACAAAAAGATCCCAACTTCACGCTCCTTTATTTCTTGCCCAACTTTTCCAATCACACCTTCAGGAGGAGTCAAGTTCATGTGCATCCCATCAACTATAATGTCTTCCTTGAGAAACACTTCTTTCATCACTTCAACTTTTCTTTTCCTTTTTGTTTTAGCGGGTGGGAGTTCTGAATTAGTTAGTTGGAAAGGTAGAAGTAAGCCAAGTTTATCAATCATGGATGCCACCCACTTTAACTTGGTCTTTAGGTTCTTCAATAGCTGATCATTGGTAGCATTTTGTATTTTAGATGTCAAGTTATGAAGTTCCAGTCATTCAGTAAACTCTAGCATCTTAAGTCTTTTATAGTTCAAAGGTTGATTATTCCTTGTGATTCTCATTGGAGGCCCTGTTCACCCTGTAATTGAACTTTATGATTCTTATTTTGTCTCTTAGATGCCAAGCTATGAAGTTCTAGTCATTCAGTGAACCCTAGCATCTTAAGTCTAAAGTCATCAAATATTTTATAGTTCAAAGGCTGATTGTTCCTTTCTCATTGTGGCAATCTTGGAGGCCTTGTTCACCCTGTAATTAAACTTTGTGATGGGTAGAGGATCATCCTTGAAATTGATGCAATGCATGTACTCATCCATCATCTTGTTCAAGTGCTGAGCCCTTTGAGTCTCAATCTCAGCTAGTTCTTGCTCATGTGCCCTTAGTTGTTCAAGGGTCAGTCTTCTGAGCTTCTTCTTTGATTTTTCTCTTTTAACCTTTAAGTCAGCTAGCCTCTTGACTTCCTAAAGCTGAAGTTGTGCTTCTTTGAGTGTCATTGAAGACCCTCTTCAACAGTTCTAAACTGCTTAAGGCTTGATAGATTTGGGGTTGGCCCTCCTTCCTCCACAAAGGGCATTATTTTCTGAAGTACATCATCATCAAAGGTTTGGGCTATGCCCTTCTTTTATTAGTTCTTTGAGGAGGAATTAGAGTGTATTGAGAAGCACATGAGCTAAACAAGTTTGCATAGAATTTCTCAAATGAAATGTTGTCAACTGTAATAGGCTTGATTAAGTTCAGGGGAACTGGATTAGGAATTTTAGGAATTTCCATGACAACTTTGAGTTTTTTACTTGGTGGTTCTTCATGTATTGCAATAGTAGAGTGAACCATCAAGGCTGAGGAAATCTGACCAACTGATGCATCAGTAGTTTATGGCTCTTCTTGAGCTGGTGTAGGGAATTCTGTTATATGAATGTCATTTGTGGTCTTTTCAATTTGTGATTGGGACTCATTCTCTTCCTCAACAGCAGCATTGGCAGATGGTGCTGATGTATCCATGAGATTCATAACCCTAGACACCCATCCAACCAGCTCATATAGATTAGCTAAAGTTCTGTCTACCTTGGTCTGAAGATGCTTAGAATTGACCACCAAGATGTCTCTGGGTACTTTAACAGAGGAATGAAGCATTTGTTCCATGTATTGAATTAGCTGCATTTGATGTGTTACACATTGCCTAAGTATCCCAATCACTTCTCCCATCTTGCGTTTGACATTCTTTTGAACAGATTTGTTAAATGATTTGTGAATTTTCTTTTCAAGTATAACAAACCTTTGAGTTTCTAGTTTATTCAGAACATTGAATTCCTTGTACATGGGCTTTAGGACTGAAGTGTTAAGGACGTTAGGCATATCATCCTTGATAGCATTCTTGATTCTCCTTTTAAATCTAGGAAATGTTTCTTTGACTGCTTTAGTAAGTGCCTGAGGAAGACAATTCTGGATAGTAGCAGTGAGAAGATCAAACAGCAGTTATGCCAATGCATCAGAGACAATTCTTAGAATAGTGCTGGCAGTTGAGTCCATTTTATCAGCAAACTTATCAAGGAGAGAGTTAGCCAAATTATGAACCTGGGCAGCAAGAAAATCCATTACTCGAGGAAGATAACTAAGGGGGTCTGACCCAGGTGCTTTTGTGATTTAAATTTCAGTGAACCTTCTCATACACCCTAATGTCTAAACATTTGGAATTTTAACCCTATGGATGTTCTTCTTTTCCCAAAGTGCTTTAGCAATTAATGCTTGAACATCCCCTAGAGATGATACAGGAGCTGATTGAGATACACTCACATATGATACCTCTTTAGGAGGTGTAGTGGAAACAATTGTATGGATATCCTCCTTGTTGACCTCAGTGAGAATTTCATCAATAACATGGTCAGCAGCCACTTCATCAATCACGGATAATTCCCTATCAGAATCATCCCCCTCATCGTCATCCCTACAAATGGAAAGAATCTCATCATCAGGCATAGACTCCACATTAGAATCAGCCTCTTCCATAACCTGATCAACAGGCCCCGTTTCCATAAATGTGATCTCAACCTCATCATTCTATTGTTCCCTCATCACTTGATCTAAATCATCATTTCCCAAAGATCAAATCCCAGAGTCAATGGCCAAGGGATCTTTCTCCTTAGTCTTAACAACCTTAGTTTTATGTTCCTGCATAAGATGGTTAGTAGAAAATGTGAATTTGTAATGTAGGGAAGGGTCGTCAGTACTATGCCCCAAGAAGACTAAGGGTGATAATTCAGTCCCCTCAAAGGTTAAGACCTTTGGGACACTTTTGTTTTATGATTCAGTGACCCTAGAGGCTGAGTGAAGTTCAGGTACTCTTAGGGTCTGAGTTTCATGCGTAAGATGTTGTAGGTCCTTGCAAAGTCTAGAGTTTTCAGGGTCAACATCAGGCGTTATAAACTTGAGTGTATCGCTCCCTAGTGCAGACTCAGGGTGTAGAAAAGAAATAGGATATGAATGTGCTAACATTGACTCTCTATTGGGTCGGGGGTAGCCCTTATCTTCACCACTCTCTCCTAGAGAAGTTTGAGAGTGGCTGCTTATAGTGCCCCTTAAATTTAATATTGTTACCTTTTTAGTAGCAGTGGTTGAAGGTTGGTTGGCTACTTCCTCTATCGACTCGGAGGCATCTAAACCTTTGGGGGTGTCAGCGGTGGCCACTGGTTCCTTAGCGTGCTAAGTTACAACGACTGTCTCCTTTAATTATTTGTGTCTCCTGACATAATGAGAAGTCTTGGGTTAAGAGGAAGATGGGATTTTCTTCTTCTTTAATTTCTTGCCAGTTGGTGCTTTAGACTGAGTAGCCGACTGCATAACGGTCCCAGATAAGGACTTGTTAGTGGTGTTATCAAAATTCACTTCCCTAAAGGAAAGGAGCACAGTCTTCTCAGGCTCAGTAGTTGAAAGTTTTGCTACTTTGAGCATATGAGAGATTAAAGTGACCTTTGTTGCAGATGGAGTTGTGTTGAAAGAAGCAGGTGTTATGTGGTGAGGTTTAAAATTAGTGAGATTTTTGTTCACGTATTTGTCTCCCAGCAAATGTTAAAAAATCAGAGATAAAAACATTGTATAACAAATATTTGGTTCTCTGCCCTTCTTGCTATTGACAAGCTTAGCAACAAATTCAGAGAAGAGAGTGTTTCCTATGTCAACATTCAAACCCTATATCAGGCTGTATTATATCACATGTTGGTTGATATTCAGCTGATCATGCGATCCCTGCATAAAGCATTTGACAATATGCAGCATCAGAACCCTCTATATCGGTAAGAAATATCTTATTCTCAGCGAAGACAAGTTGATGAGATCAGTGGACGTAAGATGTGGATTTTTCTCATCAGTAAGTCCTAAAGTTGCTAACCCATCCCTCACAGTCTCCTTTGGAGGTAAAGCTTCATAATTCTTAATATATTTTAACCTAGTGATGGTTAAAAAGTCACCAAGTTCAAATTATAATGGTTTTTCAGAACAAGAGAGTGTGAAGGTGATTGTGTTTGAGGTTGCATCTACCACAGCAGAATACTAGAATTCCATTAGGTATTCCAAGTAGTAAGCTAATGGTTGTTTAGTTAAAGCAGTAGATACGTAGCAGTTGGATAAAAACTTAAGCATGGGTTGGTACAAAAGTTTTTTGTGCTCCAACAATGTGATTTCATTGTTGAAAGCAATGATACCTTTCTCATACTCAAAAGAAACATTTGATGCTAGTGTAATGTAAGTTGTTGTTGTTGAAGATTCAGAAGCCATTTGATGTTTGAAAGATATCTATAATTCACACAACATATGAATAGTCTAAAAAGAGAGATAGAAAGAGGGAGAGAGAGAGGAGGGTGATATCCTAGAAAGAGAAAGAGAGAAGAGAGAAATGAAAGAATATTAGATTAGAGAAAATGGAAATCACCGCCCTATATCCCTCCCTTAACCTTTTATACATAGGTGTGGGAAGCCTTTCATGTTTACCTTGAGAGGCGATGTGAGATATTATAATACTTAACAACGTACATAACCGACAATGACTAAATACATAACTACGACCTAGTAACCAACACTTTTCTTAATCCTAACAATCTCCCCCCTTCGGGATGGTTACTAAGGTCTTACAAATGAGCGTATGTCAATTGTCTTTGGTCTTTCGCCAACATATTCTTCAAGTCTTTTGAGCTTCTCTATGTGCTTCAACGTCTTTTTAATCGCTTTAAGCATTTCCTTCGACCTCTTAATGTCATTCTTCGTCCAGTCTCTGCCCATCAGATTCTCGTTCCCACGACCCAATTTGTTTTCCTTCTACATCCTTTCTAAATTGTCTTGTACTTTCACAAGAGTACCATCACAAAACTTTTGTACTTCTTCACGCAGCATGAGAGATTTCACATCGTACTTGTTAAGGTAGACAAATCCCTTTTTTGTTACAGTGGTCATGTATGGTATCTTGTGATCAATTCCTAGGATGTAGAAATTGGGCTTGGTGAGGTTCAGAGTGCGTTGGTAGCTTTTCACAACTAGTTGGGTATCTTCAATCTTGTTCTTATGACTCTTCGGATGCAGAGGAGAAGTGCATTGATGAAGTCAATCTCATACTCCAACTTTAGGTAGTGAAGTTTTCCTTAAACCTTCAACGGATACATGTCTTTTGTGTCATTAAGGTTGAGTCTTGAAAAGTCCACATAACTGAATTCGTACTCCTTGTCATCTGTTCTCTTGACTTTGATAGACGATAGCAAACCATATCCCCACTTCTTTTTCACATCAACACTAAAAATAGTAATGATCTTCTTATTAGAGTAAAATTATGTGTTGACCTGTTACCCATCTCAGCTTTGAAGAAATCTTTTCTCTTGTCTTCCTAGTGATGAATACCACACAAGGCATCAACATGGTACTTGTGAACTTCTTTGCTTCATCGGTCTGAGATCATATCTTCAATTCCTTCAATGTAGTACCTGACAGCATAGTGCTTGGTGGAGGATGATGTATAAATCTTTTCCATGCTGAGATAAGCTAGGTAGTAGAAGTCACTGTTGTAGAAGTGGATGTCTGGTCTTACATTTTTTGACATCTGCTTTTCCAGTGATTGAGGCTTAGTTAAATCAACTTCTCTTTCACTCCACTTTGCTTCTTCTGACATTGCTGCTTTTATTTGATCGACATGATATTCTAACTCAATGTCGTTCTTGTAACGGCTCTTCAACATTTCTAGCCCAGCACCTTCAAGATCGGCTATAGTCAGCTCGTCCTTCTTGATAAGTTCCTTAATTTTCTTAGCCACCATGATAATTAAGAGTCCAAGAATATTATATTTATCTTGATCAATGTTAGACTTTAAGAGCATGTCAAACTAGTTGGACTTTCTTCCTTTAGCAGCATTCGCTGACCCCGACTTCTTAGAAAACCATTCCAAGTTGGGATGATCTGTATTAATTCTTCAATGTTGTCTTGGGGTTGATCAGCAGGAATGTCATCATTATTATAATCCATGAGAGCTTTGTCTTTCTTTGAAGACTTAGAAGAAGATTCACCCGCATTTCTTCTTCTTTTTCTGCTCTTCCCCCCTTACGATCATTAAGAGGATCTTGATCATCATGAGACCTTTTCTTCAAAGTAAGCTCTTTTTCTTGTGCATCCAAGCTTTCTTAGATAAGGAGAATGGAATCCCATAAGATATTGTGTAGCTATTGATGTATATCATGTGTTTTAAAAGAACGATTCTCATACATCCTATTATATAACTCTATCTTAAGTTCCATTCATGAGAGATTTGCAGTGGTTGTTGAAGATGAGGTAAAAAAGCTTGATGTGATTATTTTTCATGACATTAAGCACAATTTTATTAAGACGTAGCTTGACAAAATCAGCAATAGCTTTTCGCACATGTGTAGGCAGCTGTTTCTTCATTTTAGTCATGACCTTTGCTTGGAAAGACTCTTGTATTGCTTCAGGAACATTGATTTTTTAGAGAGCTTACAGCTTGTGATCGTATTCTTTGAACTTTGCTCGACTGCCTTTTTGAAGTTTGAACTAAGTTTGTTGTGCTTTGCCTTTGCCTTGAGCTTCTTTGCTTTTTCTTAAATTGAACTTTGTTGGGGATTTGTTATAAGCTTATGTGTTGTTGTTGCTGGTGGAGATGAGATTTGTAGTTCAGTAGCGTCCTCAAAAGTTTCATGCAAAACAAATTCAGTTGCTTGAACATCTACATTTATATCAAATGGTACTTTAGATATACCTGATAAAAAGTTGGTTACCTCAGGATTTCCCTCTGGTTTAGCCGCCACAAAGGTTTTCTATGCATCAGTAAATACTGGTCCACTCAATAAATCTATTAATTCATTTTCAGGTTGATCATTAAGGAGCATTGTGTAATCGTCCATAAATAAACAAGTGATAGTGAGACTAAAGGGTGTGAATTTGGGTAGTTCCTTTGTCTTGTCATGCACAAATATCCCAACCCTTGCTGCAGTATCATCTCCTTTATCAAAATCTTCATCATCAATATCCATATCAGAATCTTCAGCTTTATTATTTTTGTCATTAACACTTGACCATGAGGAGCTTAGAGTTGCATTACTATCTGTATTCGAGAAGTATTCATATTCATCGTCTTCTGCAACACTAGACCCTTCTCCTCTGCCTGCTTGCATTTCTTGCCTCATACTCTCAAGTCTGCTTTCCTTAGACCCTTTCTTTAAGTCAATAAGTGATTGAACTGCTGATCTTCAGTTGCAACACCTTTAAGTTTCTTTCCCTTTTCAGCAACATATGCTTCAACAACTTCTTTATTGACTTCTTTCTTAAGGACTAGCTGAGTCATTATCTCTCGTTGTTGAATTCTTTGTTCATCAGTGCTTACTAATTTTGCAAGTAAGACTGCTTCATCTTCAGATCCAATGAGGTTGTCAGCAAAAGTGATTGTTCTTTTTCTTCTTGGAACAACATTCTTCGGCTTGCTGGAGACATTCACTTCTAAGTTACCATAACTTGAGCATATATACCCCTTTCCCCGTCCTCTTCTAATTGTGGATACATTTTGCTCTTCTAAAGTTACTTGATCAGTGTCTTTCTCACTTTGATCCTTCTTAGATTTATAGACTCTGTATCCAACTGATTGTTTGATGGCATCATTAATCATGGAATCTGGTAAATCCTTTCCAAACTTGAGTACTCCATCTACACTGTTTATCAGCTTTGACAAAAATAAGTCTTGTTCTTCACTATGCATGTCTGCATCAGATCTTCTTGCAAGACTTTTGTTTGTGGATAATAAATGATCTATGATGAGCTTTGTGAAACGAGGATATGGTAGCTTTGTTTGCTTCGTTGGCTTTGTCATTCTGCTGATAGCATGCCATTTGAATTCATTCCAAATAAGTGATGCATAATCTAAATTAGCAGAATGTGCTATCCCCCATAGAATTTGAAGCACTGGTAATCTTGCTTTATCAAAGCTTGTATCTTTTCCCGTAAGACATCTGTTAAGTATACTAAAGATTGCTCTCCAGGGTTGATGAAGTCTTGTTGCAATGAATTGTGAAACTATGATGAGTTTATGTTTTAAATCTTCATCATATTCAGTGTCTTTATAAAGGCGAGAAGTTCGTTTTTTAAGGAGGTTTGGTGTAGGGTTTGTTTGGTGTTTTTGGAGGCATCTGTAACATAATGCGGGGTAATTCTGGTCCAAGTTAAAATTGTTGTATGTCAAGTTTGAAGTGAAATGTTTTGGTTTGTATGTTGTGTGAAAGTGTTGTCCAGAATTAATGCATGTAGATTTCTGGTACAGTTGCGGTGAATGAGATTGGTTTGTAGAGTTTGTGATGTTTTAGGATTGACACAACAAGCTTCACAAATGAGTCAGCAATGTTGGAATCTGATGCGATTCGCTGGTTGTTCTTTGTTATCTTGAGACTGTTATCGCTTGGAACCAGCTCCTCTTTAGAAACAATTGTTGCTTGTAGAATTGCTCGATACATGTTCGGTTTTAAGAATAAGATTTAAAGTTGATTAGTTTCACGTGAATACAAACTTAAGCACATTTATTTTAATTTTTGTTTTTATTCTCTTTGTCTGTTTTGTATGGACGAGCAATTATTTTTGTCCGTACGTATGTCATTGTTTCTTTCTCATGTGCCTTGCTTTTGCTTTTTCTGACACAATACGTATGCTCTTTTCTTTTCGCATATGATTTTTATATCTTTCGTTCTATTTTTGTTTATCCTCACTTAAATTATTTTTTAGAGTAATATTTCTACAAAATAAAAGATGGAAGAATTAACGAGATTTTTTTAATTTCTTATGCTCAAATGTGTTCATCTTTCCAATCTTTACAGAAATAGCATCATTTATGTGAAAGAAAAACTTTTCAGAAAACAAATGATTCGCATGAGAATGAGTTTTCCTTTTAGTAAAGTGACCTTGAGCCCCGAAGATACATTGAGTTGTTAAAGGGATGCATTATCAGCTTTTATGTGATAACTAGCCCTACTAACCATCTTGATTTATCAGTGACCCTTAGTCAAATTATTTCAAAGTAGACTCAAAAGAACTTGTTTGTCTGTGAAACTTCATTTTGCAAAAGGCATTGTGTTATTTTTAAAATCAATAGATATTGATATGTAGAGATCTGTAGCAATAAAGTTTATAAAATATGCACATATCATTACTATTATTTTTTTGAAAATATATCAATTAAGATTGAGTACCTCGGGAATACCACACGTAGTACAAGTACTAGTACAGTAATCCACTTCACTAATGGGCTAAATTTGAAGATTAACGCATGAATATTAAAAAATAATACCCTAGTGCATAGTGGTGAAATTTATGAGAGAGATATATCCAAATATAACACCCTTAAATGAGAAAGATAGTTTATATCGAAATTATAACACCTCGTGTTTCAGGTCATTGTACGACATTATGAAATTCACTATTTATTTTTAGGGTCTTACGCGTTTGCTTTAAATCGTAACCGTTAAGTGAAATCGCGTAAACTAAAAATGATCATTCAATGTAAACGGGAATTAAACGATTAAATGTTTACATCAAGCAAGTGTTATATGATTTTTTAGAGGATAATTATTAACATTGCACATTTTATTTTTATTGGTTACGTTAAGTGGTTACGTTTCGAGATAAAGTACGTTTAGGCCTTCCCGGAAACACGTTAACTTATCCACGCTTCATCAGATACCCAAAATTTGTACCCAATACTTAAAGTTTATTTAAAACTTCAAGTATTTATCACATTATTCATATTCTTTATAAAAGAATTCAAATCAAACCCTACTATGTACAAGTTATACATTTCATTTAACCTTTACTACATTATACTTCAAATAATACAAGAATACATCAAATAAAGATCAAAGATATTATCTAGCTCATACACATCCATGTATGAACGTGTATATATATGTAGGATAAGCCAAGAGTCACCAAGAAGCTTCACAAAGATCTTTTACATCCACTTGAACCATGACTAGTCATGTTCTTATCATGAAATAAGCCCTAGCTTCTTCCATTGCATTCTTATACTTGCCACCTTGCATGCCATCAACTTGGCACACAAATATCTTCATATGATCTCCTAGTAGTATATATAGGGGTGCCCTTGTGTTAGAAAACTGATTCACTTCATTCCTTAACAAAGAAATCACAAAAACTATCTCTTTTTTTCCTCTCTTATGCCACGACATTCCACAAGGTTTTTAGGGGATCCATAGTTTGATTTTCTTTTACCATATTAGTGTTTATACATCATACTTAAGGTATTCTAAGAAGAGTTGAA
>BQNB010084642.1:0-28691 GCA_026074375.1 Tanacetum coccineum | reverse complement strand
GAAAGTGAACCCACACTTGGTTTAAATGTAGATTTCTCTAATATTCATGAAAGCAAACAAACTCTGGATTTAAGTGCAGGTACATCAATCAATGTTCAGAAGGAACAAAGTCTTGACTTAAGTGCAGGTACCTTATGCAATGTCAACAAGGAAAATCTCAGAGTGTGGTTGCTTAAAAAGCTGATATCTCAAAAACCAGTGTCCCAATGGATTTACAAATGATGAAATTGCAATGACGTTTGAACACATCAGTTCAAGCCTCGATCCTTAATGTCAAATGATGTTTGAACAAAACGGTTCAAGCCTCGCTCCACAACGTCAACAAAAGTTCCTAAAGCAGATTGATAGTCATGATGTCAATAGTAGAGTTGGAAAGTGTATTCGGTCCTTTGTTCAACGAATATCTCAATGGAGAAAATCAAGTTGTTTTAAAAGTCTTCCGTTGTTACTACTGTTGATGCATCCGATAAACGTCAACAACAAACGTATTCAACTTCATCTACTTCAACTCTAGCAACAACTGTCACTGCTGATGGAAACTTTAACTTGTAAATATTTTTGATTTTTCTCTTTATTTTGATTTATACATATTTTTGAAAAAGAAAATACAAAAATATAAAACCAACAAAAGAAATACAAAAATATAAAATCTAGAAAAACAAAATATAAAATCAGAATATATCAAAAAGAATCTTCTCGACATGTCTCTAGGAATCGATAACATTTACGTACCTAGAAATGTTGATTAACATCGACACGGGCGTGTAAATGAAGTTCAAACTAGAGTTTCAAATGCTTTCAAAACATGTCATTTCTAAATTATCTCATGATGACTTATGCATATTTCAGTGCATAACTCGGACCCGAATGTAAAAGGGAAGTGTACGCTTCAGTGCGCTTACTCTAAAAATAGAACAGAAGTCTTCTATCATGGTCTTTTAAAACCGTTGAACACAATTTTCAAAAAGAACTTTCAATGTCAAATTGTCCACAATATAATTTGTGGTATCTTTCCATAAAAAGTGGTATTTGTTAAAATTGTGTGTTCAACACTCCCTACCTCAAATATATTTAAAATTTATGGTACGAAGAATGTCATTTTATGTGAATCAATTTCTGAGGGGGAGTTTTTTAAAACAAAGTCTTTTAATGTGTTGGGTACATCTTATAAATGTCAATTTTTATGTATCCAAACACATTTTGTGAAATTAAAATGTGAAAACTTATAATGTCAATTAATAATATACATTGTTCACTAAGGCATCTCACTCCGTCTTCAACATTTTGTGGTGTTATATCAAATTTTCATTCCAATGTCAAGTTTTAATAAATATTGGTATCCCACATATACTGTTGAAGGGGAGCTATCGAAAACTGAATTCATGCAATATCGTGGTATAATTTTTTTCCCCATGGATTTTTTCATGTCAAATTTTAATCAAATGGTATTTTAAATACTAAGTGTTTTATTATTTAAAATAAGGGAAAAAATATGATTAAAATATGTTATAGACGAATGTGATCTTTAAGACTCTAAGTGCAACTATTTCCTTCATGTGCTAAACAATTTCGAATCTGGAGCACATGTGTAGGAGGAGTATTTTAAAATAACAATGTCAGAAAATGGTTTTATGGTTCAATCTCTATACCCAATAACCTATTAATTTCACGACGAGTCTGAAGTCATAAGGTGGTTAGGTTAGGAATAAGTACTACGATCCAACCAGAACCAGAGGGATCTACCCAAGGATAATCCATAGTTAGAAATAGCAGTCCTTAGGTATGATTGGAGAAGAATGAGTATAAGGGAAGAATGTCGACTAAGATTAAGCTAACACTTGAACAATCACAACAAGGTGTTAGTAATGATGTCTTGGTAAGCATTGAAGGGGTTGAAGAATTAAAAAGTATGGATAAAGGGTGAAAACAAAGCAGCCCTCCACATAACTTAGGCAGAAACCGGGTCAATACATAATCTATGAAAATCACAAAGATGATTGTTGATCTTGAAGATGACATCATGGACCCAATGATGCAATGCATAACCCTTCCCAGCCATTCGAGTTTCTCTCAAAAGAAACTTCTCTTATTTGTCACTGAGATACATACGTTATCTATTGACGTATCACTCTGAGATTGTTGATATTGAATAGGTGGTAGTCTGCTCCAGCCTCCGATTACTAAAACCAAAGTGCACAAATCAAGTCTAGAGCCAGAAGAGATCAAATTATAAATCTCATTAGGACACAATGTCAAAATACACTTGTTGAACACCATAAAGTTCACAAGCTATAACAAAGAGTCCTACGCATTATCCTTGAGATCTTGCCAGAACATCAGAGTGATACTTAAGTATTCACAGTGAAGATGGAAATCCTGCTTGAACCAACATCAAACAAGCTCTTGGTAGGTGACTTGTGAGATTCTATATGAATCAAACTTGTGCTAACTGGATATCGATTTAGTCCAGTATATGAATTGACGACTTAATCAGAAAGATAGTAACTATCTGATTCACTCTTACCGTGTTGTCTGTTTTGAGACGCTTCGGTAACGAGAAAGGCTAGTACAGCTGCGAAACCCTGTCAAGAAGATTCATATGAATTCTATTTGATCACAGGCAGTATTTATACTGATTAACGGGGAACCGTGGTTATTGCAACCGTATTCAACGAAGTGACAAAGACACTTTCGTCCATATCTGTTGTTTATCACTAACCTTTTAAACGCAGATTCAAACGTCAGAGTAGCAACCATGTACCAGCGAAGTCGGATTCATTACCACATACTCGTAATCGAGCTCTAAAAGTAAATCATTTTGCATCAAGATTGTTGATCCTAAACTTCCTCAAAGATCTTCAAAGTCAAATCAAGAATCTTATTTTGGGTTGATTGTTAGCCTTATTTTCATATAAGTCAAACAAGAATGCGATAAGTATGAGTATGTCAGTCAAGAGCACAAGATGGTCAAGAAAGTCAAATCAAGATGATTCAAGTCAAGGAGATGATGCAAGATAAGGATCTCAAGAACTCAAAGTCAAAAGACAAAGGCTTAAGATCAAGATCACAAAGCATGAATGAACAAAGCCATTACAAACAAGAAAAGACAAAGACAAGACCAAATAAAGCAAAGCTCAAACGTCATATCTTCAATATTGGGGGAGATTGTTAGCCTTAATTTTATTAAGTCAAACTAGAATGTTATCGGTCTTATAAAGTCAAATTAGGTCTTGTTAAGTAATTGGCTAGTCAGGTATTAATGGGCTTGGATTGTAATCTAATATTGTCCATATTTAGGGTTCAAAGCCTAAGATAAGCTAAGCCCGGCCCAAGATAAAAAGCCCATATGCCATATGTAGGCAAGGGGTATAAATAGGACCCTCTCCACACATGGAGAGGGTGTTGGCTGCATTTGTTTCATTTGTAACTCACCATTTCTCTCTAAATCTAATATTTCCTTCTTGTCTCTCTCTCTACATTCTAGCTTATTTTCTACTCTTTATAGCTTATTGGTATTGCTTAAATTTGTGTTTAGATCTTAAATATATGGGACGATACTTAGAGTCAGCCAACACGGTTCTAGCAGCCTCAATTAGCGTCCTATTTCTCCTCTCAGCAACACCATTTTGTTGAGGAGTTCTAGCTATACTAAATTCCCTATTAATGCCTTTCTGTTCACAAAAAACACTCATAACTTTATTCTTGAACTCTGTTCCATTGTCACATCTGATAATCTTTACTTTCTTATCAACTAGATTTTCTATCTCAGTTATAAATCTCTTAAGAATACCACTAGTCTCATCCTTAATTGCTCGAAAGAAAACCCAAGTAAATCTGCTATAATCATCTGTGACAACTAGATAATATTTCTTATTCATTAAGATGCTCATAAAAGTTGGACCAAACAAGTCCATATGCAACATGAATAAAGGTTGAGTAATAGAGTTTTGAATCTTAGACTTACAAGAGGCTTTATGTTGCTTTCCCTTAAGGCAAGCAACACAAGTTTGGTCATTTTCAAAACATTTTGAAGGTAAACCTCTTACAAGATTTTCCTTAACAAGTTTATTAATAGTTTTAAAATTTATATGACCTAGCCTCCTATGCTATAGCATTGATTCATCAAGTGTGGCCTTTGCAATAAGACAAGTTAAACTCTCTTTAAGAACAATATTCTTCATATCAACACTGTACATATTGTTCTTTCTAGGAACTTTAAGTAAAACCTGACTTTCATCAGCTAACTTAAAATCAGGAGACAGAACAAAACATCTAGTGTCAATAAAAAGAACACTGTTATTTTTGTCACACATCTGTGAAACACTAAAAAGGTTAAACTGTAACTCATTGACAAAGTACACATCCTCAAAATCAAGCTTACCAGTTTTAAGAGTTCCTTTACTAGTAATTTTCCCTCTTTTGGCTCCTCCTACAAAAGTAACATATCCTCTATCAAATTCCCTGAAGTCTGAGAGATAGGACATGTTCCCTGTCATGTGCCTTGAGCATCCACATAGCCTTGGTCTTCTTTTTGTGGATGACCCTACACATAAAAATAAGGAAATTAGTTTCCTTTAGGGACCCAAGTCATCACTGACTTGGATCTGCCTCGTACATCAACATAATTATGTCTCTTCAAAGTAATTGATGCACAATTAAGTTTGGTAGGTCTCCAAACCTAACATGATGAGTCCTTAATAGCATTAACCTGATTTGCCCTCACAGCATTAACTACTGCTGAATTTGGCCTAGCAGTATTAACTACTTTTGGCCTAGCAGTATAAAATTTTCCCTTAGCAGTATTAACTTTTTGGCTAAAATTTTTGTTAGTTAATGTTGTTCTTATTTGATAGGGCCCCTTTACAGTTGATTGTGCTGATTTAGAAAAATGTGACATTGGTCTAGCACTATAAACTGTAGTTTTAGGATGAGCATTAGTAACAGGCCTAGCAGTATTAATTATTTTTAGGCCAGTTTTCATTAAAACTGCTCTTGAAACTATATTCCTGTGAGCACAAGGGTGAGTCTTTTTAGCAGAATAATTGTAATTTACCCTTGTATAATTATTCCTAGATTCCACCCTTTCCCTTTGATGGTAATTGCAGTTAGCCTACACATGGTCAAAACTTCCACAGACAAAACAAGCTTTATTGTACATCACAAAGTTACTCCTTAGCTGTTGAGACTTTTGATTATTCTAGTTTCTTTGATTTCCCCTAGGATTTTGTGACCTATACATTTTAGCATACTTAACTGGTTTCCTAACTGGTTTTTCTTGTTGTTTAGGTCTAACAAATTCTATGTTAGCAACTGTAGAAAAAAGAGTTTTCTTCTCTAACTTATCATCTAACATCAACTCCTTAACCAATAGAGCATCAAGAGATTCCCTAACCTCATTAGAAGTATCTTCACTAACACTCTTACTAGGCTTAGGTCTATATCCTTCAAACTTACATACAAGTACCACACAGAACCTTGCCATGTCAAACACAGTACATGCAAGTAAATCAACGCATAATATTCACATAACAGTCATAAGCACTATCTTGTCCCAAAAACAAAACCACGTTTCGCATAGATCATTTCAAAACATTTCAAAACACATTTGAGTATCATTTTCCCCCAATGGAAAAACAGTAAAAAGTGGGGCTACGAGAACTCACCTTAAGCAAGCCTTTAGCAACCAACTTCTACTACACAAGTAAATTCAACGACGCCCGCACACGGCCTAGTCCAGTTAATGTCTCATTTTAATCAATCACTTTCCAAAACAATGCTTCACGTTTGATTCATAAGTTTAGACGCGTTGTACAAGTACTCAAAATAGTTTTTAAGTGGTGTGATGGTTGACGACTTATCTCCACAATCATATCAATCTCATTCTCCGATAAGTAACATACTTATACTATTTAGCGTAAAGAGAATAAAGTAATAAACATGAAAATTATGTTAGTCATTAATGAATGTATAAATAAATCTCGACAAGTCCATTCGGTACAACCTTAATCACTTCATAAGTAATCATTCCTTTATGTTGAAAACGACACGTTTTAATCACAAAAACGACCTTAGGAAGTTATTGGAGAAAAATATATTTTTTTCGTCTTTTAGTAATTTATTAATTAAATAAAATAAATAAAATAATATTTTTATTATAAAAAATCAAAATCATGTTTTAAGTAAAATTTCAAAAGTATAATCTTTTTATAAAATTTTCGAATGACCCGTACGGGTTTACATCGTTTTTCCAAGGTTTCAAACGTTAAGTTTCTCGAAACACTTTTCACATTCGGACACTTTTTCGACAAGATTTCAAAATCTCAAACGTTAACGGTTCACAAAACGTTTTCCCCAAAATAACTACAAATATCACATCGTAATACATTCGCTTTCAAAAGTCCACCAAAACACTCCAAATTACCAAATAATCGCCTTATTGGGCCCTCAAGCCTGATAGTTTAAAAATTCTTTACTTATATATATAAATATAATAAATAATTAATATATATACATATAGTAAGTAAATACTTAAAATAATCAATGAAATACTAGTAGAGTATAGAATATTCCCGGGTCTTTTATCCCCAACGATGCTGCTGAAAATCGGTACAGTCGAAAAATGTGGACTTTGAATGATGTTCATGATTTGAGTTTTAGAAAGCCTCAAATTATCTACTACTGTGCAAAAACAATTGAAAAACCCTAAAAATTATTGAAAATTAACAAAATAAACGAGAGCACTAGCGCCCGAACAAGGGGTTCCAATAATCTAAAATCTTGAAAATTACCCTATAAAGATTTTGTTTTTTTACTCCGTAATCTACTCCTATTGACTAAATATAAGAATAACAAGTCTAGACTGAAAACGGAGTTAAAACGAGCTTAAAAATGAGAAAACAAAAAACGGAGTCGAAACCCGTTCTTTAAAAAGTAAGATTTTGCAAAAACGACCCTACGAAAGATTTTCTATTTTTCCTAAGTGAATACTGATAAAATAAAATTTTCTAAAAAAGAAAAATATTTTTTTGATTTTTATTTAATTTATTATAATTAAAAAACAGTTTTAATAAAAATAAATGATTAAAAATAGTAAACGATTATGAAAAATTATGAAAAATTTAGGGAAAATAAGTTACACTACAAAGATCCGTAAAGGTGAAAAGAAATCTAAAATTGAAAAAACAGCTTATGAATAAGCTGTTAATAAGCTAAATGGTGGTTGTGGGCTTATAAGGCTAAATGGGCTTATATATTTAATTTAACAAACCTCTACCGAATGAGCTATTGTAGCACAGCGGTAGAGGTGTTGTTATAAAAGTGTTGGTTGATGGGGTTGAGGTCCCGAGTTCGAGTCTTGCTCACTCGGGGTCTCCCCTAATCCCAACACTTTTATTTCTCATTTTTTTTATAACTTTTTGAAAAAGCTAAAAATAAGCAACTTTAAAATAGACAAAAAAATTATAACTTACAAATAAGCACGAAAATAAGCAAAAGAAGGAAGCAGTTAAGCTAAATTTACACTAAGTCCTAAGACAAAATTGTTTTGCTAAAACGAAAATATTACGCTAAGGAGATTTGGAAAGAAGCAATGACAGGTTTACCACTATACTCCCAAGTTCGAGTCTTGCTCACTTGGGGCCTCCTCTAATCCCAACGTTTTTATTTCTCATTTTTTTACAACTTTTTAAATAATCTGAAAATAAGCTACTTTAAAAAAGACAAATTTTATAACTAACAAATAAGCACGAAATAAGCTAAAAGAAAGTGGCATTTTGCTAAATTTACTCTAAAAAAAAACTAACTGTTTGGCTATTTTAGGCAAATAAGCACAAGGAAGGAAAAATAAGCAAACTTAAATGCTAAGCTACATCTAATAAGCAAGTATAACTAAAAATAAGCAAGGAATAATAAGCGTAAAAGCCAGAAATGAGCTTATAAAGTCAGCAGTACTAACTTATAAGTTAGTACTGCCTTTGAAACTTTTGAGAATACTAAGACCTAAATTAAGACTAATTAAGCATTAAGAAAGGGGGATTAGCAAAAACAGATAACTACCTATATCTATAAGCATTTAAGAATAAAAATAAGCCAAGGAACTAAACAGAAAAGCCACAAATAAGCAACTACAAAGGGAGACTTAATTTTCAACTAAGCTTAAGCTAATGCTAAACTGTGGGTGCTTAAGGGACAAAATAAGCTATGAAAAGGATAACTAAGCTAAGGCAAATGTAAAACTAGACCTAATAAGCCAATATAAACCAAAAATAAGCAAAATCAAACAGACTAATAAGCTAGAAAACCTAAATAAGCTATGGGGCTAAACTGCAGGTAAAACAGTCAAAGGGCTCACTTTTGGGCTTATTTTTAAGCCCAAGAGGGGGGGTCCTAAGCTTAAGGCTTGCAGGGGCTTATACAATAGCTTATTAGCTTTCTAAAAGCCAATTAGCACTAAAGATTCAATTAAAGAAAAGCAAGAAAAAAGGGTGAAAAGTTAGGCTTTTGCACGAAACCTTGTTGACAGTTTTAAAAGAGACAAAAAGTAGGCTTCTAAATAAGCCACCAAATAAGCTTAAAATGAAAAGTTAGCTAAAAACAGATGGAGTTAAGCTCCTAATGAGCTTGTGCACACATTTTCATAAGCTACAAACAACTTTTACTATCTGGTATTTGGATATAAAAATTTAAACTTTTGACTAAAAAAAATGACTCATGAAGAGTTGACAGTTTTGAGTCAAACCAAAGCTATCCAAAGGGAAACTTATACTACTCAATTTTGACACTCAAAACACACAAAAAACAATACTCTAAAACTGGTTTTAATAGCCTAATCAAATAAGCTCATAAAACTGTTTTTGTTTTTGGACTCACAGTTTTCAAAGACCACTTATAAAAACTCAAAAACAAACTTTTAGACTTAAACAACTCTAAAAACAGATTAAAGATACTTAAAAATAGCTTGCAAAAGAAAGCCAAGTGACCCAAAGTATTTTTAAACCAATATGACCTGTTTTGTACCCTTAACCCAAACACCCCTTTAAGTTTTAAAGGTCCTTTTTTTAAAACTGATTAAAGGTGATTTAAGGCTTGGTTGTTGAAAATAGATGAACACATAAACATAAAAGGCATAAATAAGCAAATATCATCAGAAAATAAGCACTTAAATAAGCAAAGTGGATATAAGCAGTTTATAACTAAATAAGGCAGTTTAAAGCTAAAAACTTAAACTAAGAGCTAAAAAACTATAAGACAAGCATAAAAAGCATTAACCAACATAAATAAGCAGTAATAAGCTAAAATAAGCAGACAATAAGCAATGCTACAGTAAAATGCAAAAATTGGAAAAATAAGAAAACTTACCAATCCCTTGCTCAAAACAGGGAAAATAAAAGAGTCTACAAGCTCTAGCTTGTCAAAAAGACAAGCTAGTAGGTCTATAAGCTCTTCCACAATTAGCTTATCATCCAGTTTAAGCTGAGGTACTTTTGAGGGGAGGATTTTTTTTGTGTTTTTCTTAACAGTTTATATATTGAGTCACTTTTTATGAAAACAGGCTATAAAAGGCTTTAGTGAAAGCTTATAAGATCTTTTGAACAACCTTTGAAGACAAGTAAACTTAAATAGATTAACTTCAAATTTTCATTAACAAAAAAAACATTACAAGATTTAAAAGACAAAAAATGACTTAAAACTAAAACTAGATAAAAAACTAAAAACTACTTGCCAAAATGGCTACAATGAGCTCCTATTTATACTAAAAACGACTAAGTGCTTGCCCTCTCTTCAATCTTTGTCTTCTTCTAGGTTGTGTTTCTTTGCTGAGACAGAAACACAAGTGTGTTTGTTGTGTGAGAGGATGCCCCAAGTTAATCCTAGCCATCAAATTGCCTTTGTGCCTAAGTAAAATGATCAAGACCCTTGATTTTTGTTATCCATTGAGGCATTAGGGGATTGCCATGGTGGCAAGAGGCCATGTGGGGGTGGGGAATGGTGGTATAATGGGTTTTTGGCTGGTTGTGAATAGTGGTCGAGGAGGAGGGGGGCAGGGAAGCGTGAACAGTGAAGATGGGTTGGTTAAAAGGTTTTGGCGGGAATGAATGTTATAACAGGTATGTTTGAGTTGTCAGGGGTGACTTTAGGTACTTGGCAAAATGAGTCCCTCATGTTATATGGGTAACTTGTACAATTCGTCCTTTAGGTATAAAGTTAAAAGAGAATTGGCAGAATTAGTCCTCCAAGGTTATAAGGGCTTTTACATGCATGGTCCTTTTGTTATATAACTTTAGGGGTTTGGCAGAAATGGCCCCCTAAAGTTATATATGGCACGATTACAACTTCAGTCCTTGTAGTATTTATCCTTGTTATACAACTTTAGGACTTGGCAAATTTGAACCCTAAAGTTGTATTTTCTTTGACTTAATGACTTCTTGGCTTTGACTTTGTCGGGGTTGACTTTGGCTTCGATTTGACTTTGGCTTTTCTATTCCGTGCTCGGTTTTGTCTGTTTTTGCTTGATTTTTCGTCCTTTTGTCGGATATCCGTTTCCTGCACAAAATAAGTGAAAACATACAAATACAATGTATTTTTGGCACGTTTTTGGTCATTTACGTTCGATTTTAATGGTGAAAGGTATGTGTAATTAAACGCTTACCAAAATCCCTCATACTAAGATATTGCCGTGTCCTCAGGCAATGCTCTGAAGTAAGCACTTAGAAAACTAAGAATCTCGACCCCCCCTCGACTAATAACCTCAAAAAGTAGCTAAGTGTTCGTCGAGGGGAAGTAAAGACACATAAGTTTTGAAAAGCCCCGTCTTTACCATTTTTTAAATATATACTCTTATTCCTACACATATTTTTTGTATACACATAGCTTATAAAATAGAATAGCCAAAGTTCAAAAGCATATTTAAATTTAACAAAAAAGAAATATATTTATTAATTCACACTTAAATATTAAACATTGATGCAATTGTAACCCTCGACCTTTTAGAAGGCTGCAACATCGGTTGTGAGCCGGCAAGATGCAACAAACTTTTATCAGTCTCGGATTATTATTCTTACTATGGGCTTTCTTTAGAAGGCTGTAACATCGGTTGTGAGCCGGCAAGATGCAGCAAACTTTTATCAGCCCACAGTTTATATTTATTACTTTTTTCATTTTTCATCATTTTTCATTCATATTATTTTTTGAAAAATTTAAGTATAAATTTAAGTATATATATATATATATGTGGAAGACTTCTTTTTGAAAAATTTAAGTATAAATTTGAACTAAGGCTAAAGTTTTTGCTATATATTACATAAAAATTATTGATTTAAGTTCTAAGACTAATTTTTTTGCTATATACTACATAAAAATTGTTAATTTAAGTTTAATCTCCAAAAATAGCATGTATATTAATCAGGTTAGAAGCTTATGGGAGAAAAAGCCACAAATTACATACATGAGCTCTTAAGATTTCCAACTAATCCTTGCTTAGCATCCTACTCATACTTAACTCTATCATTTGTCGCCTTCGCTGGAGCATGTATGTTGATAAAGTTACCAATACCTGTTTAGCATAACAAAACACCAAACCTGAACCTAGTTCAGCTCCTTAAACATCAATCACAAGGTCAATTTTAAATAACAAAACGAAAGTGATTTTATAAATTAATATTATTTTATCTAAATAACTTCTTCCTAAGAAGTTGTTTATTTTAATATATTAAAAAAGGATATCCAAACGTTAGAATGACCTCACCATCTTTCTCCATCTACTTTTTTAGTTGAACTAAAGCCAAACCAACATGAAGGTTCTCCGTTCACTGACCATATGAAGGCCATCTGCAATATAGATGTGCATGTGGACTCTCAAGCTCCAAAAACATCCTCACAAACTGAGAAAGTTCCCTAAGGCAAAAAGCCTAGAGCTAAAAGTAGACTTAGAACAAAAAAACCTTCAAAACACACATCCGAGTCTCAGACAAAGGCATCCAAATCCAAAACTGGCTAATCAGATAAAGAAACTCAGTCTAGTTTGGCCAAGGACAAAAGCCTAATCCATCCTTCACCTTCCACACCAGTGGTTGGTAAAATGCATAAAGAGGCACAACAAGCAGCTGGTGGCCCAACATCTTTAGGGGCCACCAGTGAAGAAGGAGCTCACCCTCAGCTCAGTAGTGGTATGTCTGCATTTACTCTTATTAAACCTGTTTATTCAGTATCTTTCATTTTCACTTTGAGTCTGCATCAGGAAGTGATGTTTCAGCAAATTCCATAGCTGAAGCTAATCCGGGAATTTTTGCTCCTAATGAATCCATACCTTAAAAACAGGATATGGATGAAGGAACCCAAAACTATTCACTTGATCATAAACTTACAGGGACTAATCCAAGTGTTCTTGTAGATAAAACCAAATCTGCTGGAGATGGGTTAAAAACTGCCCACACTGATTCAGGTATAAATGAGGAATCCAGAGCTAATGAAATTTCAAAGAAAATTAAGCTGGAGGATTTATCAGATCTATAGAATGACACAAGATCAGCTCCTCACTCCAGACACTCTACAGAATGAATCCTATCAATTGAGTTAATAAGATGAAAGGAGTAAACCTGCAAAGATAAAGACCCACATACTACCTCACATGATGAACCTGAAGACACTTTAGACCACATCTTTCATCTTCCATAATTAGCATAAATTCAAGAGTTAATGGCTCAAGGTATCACTTACCTTCAGTCTTAGAAAAGAAGCTGGAGCAACAAAAGGGGTAAAGTTGAAGCAGAAGTTGCTTCACTAAAGTTAGCCCTCATATCCAGATATTCAATTACTTACTAAACTTCTGGTAACTTCATTGAAATTTTTGATTTATCAAACTCTTAACCTTAACATGACTTTTGCAGCTCCTTCCCACTGAAGTAAAATGTTCCCTTAAAATTCACTAAATAATCTAAAAACAAAAAGAGGCTAAAGAGCTTGTTCGAGACACGTAAATCGAGCTACTTGGGACTAAAAGAATCCAGAAAACTGGAGAATTTCACTCCACAATCTCAGCCTTACTCCTAGGTTGTTGAACAAAGAAATCAATGAGAACTTCCATAGAGTTTCTGATTTACCAAGTCAAGTATCTTTAGTTCAGGAAAAGCTCAAGACTTTGGATTCCCTTCCAAGTCTATTAAACAAGGTTACTGATACCTTGAACAGGTTTGCCACTGTGGTGGAAAATGCATCAGGGTGCTGACAAGCAAGAATGTTTTCCACAGCAGGCTAACAACGCTTCACCTGCAGAGGGGAAAGAACATCAATCCAAGCTACAAGGGATTGTTTACCTATAACACCCCAAATCATAACAGTAGGTCTCTCTTAAATAACCAAGGTGTTACTTCTAGATCAATAGCACAATATATGAGAACGACCACTAAATGTGTCATTTTAAAAAGATACAATTGGATTTAACAAAATACTTGTTCATTACATAAGCCTCATGGCTTCAAATGTTCAACAATATATAAAATCAGTTTAAAACAAATATTCCAAAATGTGATACGCCCTAAAATCTTAAGTACTGATCTCCAAAGGAGTGACCCCCAATGTAATCTTGGCAACCTCTTGCCTATGACCAGAGAAACATGCTTAAAATGTCAACATAAAGTTTGGAAAAATCATAGGTATATGTAATCATATTGAAGGACCGCAGATTTCCCCAAGTGTATGATTAAGCAATAATTCCAAACCTCATAAAAAGAAAAACGTAATACGCAAAGCTCAGACACTGGAAACCGACATGTAGAATGAAATAAAATTGCCAACATTTGCCGTGAATGAATAGTACTAACCCTCAACAATCCTAAATCCGACATGTATAACTTGTTAGTTCGGGACAAACCGGCACAGTACGCGCTACTCACCCAACTGGGATGTCAATCCCAAATAGATCTATTAAAACACCGCGCTCACAATCTAGTAATAGACATTCATGATAAAGGGACTCATGAGTTATAACTACTTGCAACCACGATCATGTATAAAATGGTACACTTGCGCTAATTGTAAAACACAGCATGTTCTCACCCCTAAAGATGTAAATCATTAAATAATTGTAAGCCATGTGGCTATGACTCACCTTAGCAGGTAGTCCTCCTGTGAATGAAAATATTAAATCTAAGAATGGTAATTGAATCACACCGTCAAATACCTAAGTAAATACGGCCAATCTTAGTTTACAAGTTTAGGCTAACGACTTAATGCATAAACTACAATAAATTATTAATTCATATATATTGTTATCACTTGTGTGGTGTGCACATGTTTATTGAATTTGTCTTTACTTGATAGCTCTTGGGAAGGTATACGATTACACACGTTCAAGTATAAATGTTATTAATAAATATACATATTTATTAAGTCGTGTTTAATTTGTATAATATCCGACAAATATTATAACTTACGTTAAGTGTTTATAAAAATCACTTTTTTTTGTAAAATACCCTTAGGTTTTCTATATTTACAAAAATAGTCTTTATGTTTATGAAAATATAATATTCACATTTTAGAAACCCTATGTTCCACATTTTACACTTTAATTCCTTACAATTTTACAGCAATTTACACTTAGTCCATATACTTTCTGTTAGTCATATATTATCCTTCACAACAATAAGCAAACTCGAATTAAGCCCTATATTAAGCTCTATTTGAGCCGGCAATAAGAAAAGAAAAAGAGAGAGAGAAAAAGGAACTTGGAAACTTAGATTAGAGAGAGAAAGGTAAGTTACAAGTGTGAGAAATGTAACCAACACCCTCTCCATATGTGGAGAGGGTTTCTTTTATACCCTTGAGCCCTAAGTGGCATGTGGGCTTTTCTACTTAGGCCAGGCTTGGCTAAACTTGGGCTTTGAGCCCGAAACACATACAATATTAGATTACAATCCAAGCCCGTTGAACCTGACTAGCCTATTACTTTACAAGACCCAATTTAACTTTATAAGACCAATAACATTCTTGTTTGACTTAATATAATTAAGGCCAACATCACCCCCAATGGTAGAGGGTCTCTTTCTTCAAACCCTCCCGTACCACCAATAAACATTCTAAAGGAGTTTCTTTGTTTTTATCAATGTCTCCCCAAACGTGAAAGATATGACTTTGACGTTTATGCATTGCCTTGTTTAGGTCTTGTCTTGTTTGTAATGGAAATGATCATTCATGCTTGTGATCTTGATCTTGAGCCTTTATCTTTTGACTTTGAGTTCTGAGATCGTTATCTGCATCACTCCTTGACTTAAATCATCATGCTATTACATTCATGTGATCAACTTTGCACTTGACCAACATGGCTCATACTGTGTTACATTTCTTGTTTGACATATTTAGATCAAATAAGTCACATCTTCCCCATTTGACGATTCTTTATTTGATTTGAGTCTCTATATGGTGGGGAAGTTTTGAATCAACGTCTTGATGTTTGAACATTGGACTTTAAAGCATGAGTATGAGCATGTGGATAGAATCCAACTTCGCTGGAATGAGGCTGCACCACCATCGTCTAACCTGAAATAATACAGATAGCAATAAAAGATTACAGTAAGGCTTTGTCATTCATCTGACTTTGGTTGCATTAACCTTCGTTTCCCGGTTTATAGTTATAAATACTATACAAGTATCAGGTAGATTCTAAGAATCTCCTTGACAGGTTCCCAGCTCAAATCGTATATCTTCTAACCTAAAAAAGGTAAAGAAAAAGATGATTAGAATCACTATGCTGCTTTTTCTCATTACGGAACGTCTCAAAAGCGACAACACAGTAAGAGTGAATCAGATAGTTACTATCTTTCTGATTAAGTCATCAATTCATTTACTGGACCAAAATCGATATCCAGTTATCACAAGCTTGATTCATATAGAATCTTGCAAGTCACCTACAAAGAGCGTGTTTGATGTTGGCTCAAGCAGGATTTCCATCTTCATTTGTTAATGCTTGAGTATCACCAGAATGTTCTGGCAAGATCTCAAGGATAATGCGTAGGACTCTTGTTACAACTTTATGAACTTATGTGTTCAACAAGTGTATTTTGACATTGTGTCCCTAATGAATTTAATACTATGATACTCTACTGGCTCTAACCCAATTTGTGCACCTTGTTAGTTTTAGTAAATCGGAGGCTGGAGCAACTAGCCACCTATTCAATATTAACAATCACAGAGTGAGATGTTTAATAACTAACCGTGTGTATCTCGTGACAAATGTAAACAAGTTTCTTATGAGAAGAAACCCGAATGGCTGGGAAGGGTTGTGCATTGGCATCTCTTGGTCCCATGACAACCTTTCTTTCAATATCACAATCATCATCATGATATTAATAGATTATGCTATTGACCCGGTTCTGCCTAAGTTTTTTGAGGCTTCTTTCTTTTCACCCTTTATCCATACATTTATTTTTCATTCTTTAACCCCTTTAATGCTTACCAAGACGTCATTACTAACACCTTGTTGTGATTGTTCCAGTGTTAGCTCAATCTTAGTCGGCATTTTTCCTTTTTACACATTCTTTTCCATTCATACCTAAGGACTGCTATTTCTAACTATGGAGTGCTTCATTGGTAATCACTCCGGTCTGGTTGGATCGTAGGAGCTATACCTAACCTAACCAGCTATGACTTTCAGAATCGTCGGAAAATTAACAGGTTGTTTTGGTATAAGATACGAACCATAAAGACCAGTTTTTTGACATTGTTATTTTTAAATACTCCTCCCCTACCACATGTTCTCTGAGATTAAAATTGTTTAGCACATGAAAGAACAGAGTTTGACTTAAGTCTTAAAGATCACATTCGTCTATAACATATTTTCAATTACAATTTTCTCCCTTTTAATTTTAAATAATAACAACACTTAGTAATTTCAGAAATAGCCATTTTATTAAAATTTGACATGAAAAATTCCATTGATGTAGAAAAAATATTTCTACGATATTTCTGAATTCATTTTTCCGGGATAGCTCCCTTAAACATATAAGCTTATACAATATTATTAAAACTGACATTGGAATGAAAAATTAGAAATACACCACAAAATGATTGAAGACGAGTGTGAATGCCTTAGTGAACGATGTTATATTATTAATCTGATCATGAGGTTTCCACATTTTAATTTCACAAAATGTGTTTGGATACATAAAATTCACATTTATGAAATGTACCCAACACATTAAAAGGATTTGTTTTAAAAAGCTCCCCCTTGAAAATTGATTCACATAAAATGACATTCTACGTACACAACTCTTGAAAATTTATTCGAGGAGGGAAGTGTTGAACACACATTTTAACAAATACCACTTTTATGGAAAATACTACAAATTATAATGTAGACAATTTTGGACATTGAAAGTTCTTTTGAAAATTTATGTACAACTATTTTAAAAAAACTCATGATAGAAAGACTTCTCTTCTATTCATAGAGTAAGCGCACTGAAGCAGTACACTTCCTATTACATTCTGAGACTCAGAGTTAATGCACTGAAATGTACATAAGTCATCAAGAAAAATTAGAAATGACATGTTTTGAAAAGCATTTGAACTCTTGCTCGAACTTCATTTACATGCTCAAGTGTCGAAGTAATCAACATTTCTAGTTATGTAAATGTTATCAGATTCAATAGACATGTCGAGAAGAATCTTTGGTATATTTGAAATTTTTCTGATTTTTAATTTGTTTTTCAGTTTATATTTTTCTATTTCTTTTGTTGGTTTTAAATTTTTGTATATTTCTTTTCAAAAATAAATATTTTATAATACAAAAATAAAAAAGAATAAAAATATTTACAAATTGATATTTGAAGGATCAAGCAAATTCAATGGTGCCAAAACCTCTAGTTCTCTGAACAAACATCTCATACCGAGTCGTCTGACGAGATACTTAAACCTATCTTTCGATAAAGCTTTAGTAAACAGGTCAGCTAACTGGTATTCGTTCCGACAAAGAATAATTCACAAAACCCTTTTCTCCTGGTTCCGTTTATTAAGTGATATCTGACATCGCTGTTCTTGGGTGCGGAGTGTTTGACGATTGCACGAGATGGCTATGGCTGCCTTTGAGTCACAATACATAGGTATTTTTATCAAAGTAGAAAGCATAATCTGTGATCTGAGTTCTCAATCCAAGACTTATCGCAGCCCGCAGAAAAAGACACAGATACTCGGCTATTGCAGAAGACATTAAGGTGCATCATGCTTTTGGATGACCAACTGACTAACTTATCACCACCTAGAAATTGTATGCTACCAGATGTACTCTTACGTGAATCGAGACAACCCTTTGTGCTCCTAATCTGAAAAATCAGTTCGATCAAAAACCGGTGTCCTTTGAATACCTAAGACCCATGTTAAAGGAGTCTATTAAGGTACCGAAAAATCGATAACCGCGATGAGATGTTTCTCAGTCGGTTTCGCTTAATAGCGAGCACAATAACATGTTGCATGTACAATATCTGGTCTACTTGATGTTAGGTACATGAGTGCTCCGACCATACTATGATATTTCGTTTGGTCGACCGGAGTACCACTCAAGTCAGCATCTAGGTGTTTTTGTAGCCATAGGGTGTACAATTCTATCGCATGAGGTCATACCATGCATTTTAATATCTCTTAAGCAACACGTAGCTTTGGTTTATAAAGATACCACGAGGGGATTGGTAGATCTGAATTACTAAAAAGAATTTCAGCTCCCCCATCATAGACATATCAAACTTGCTGTGCATTAGTTTTTCAAATTGTTTTGAAAGTTTTGGGTTCGTAGAACCAAAAATAATATCATCAACGTAAATTTGCACAAGCAATATGTTCTTCCCCATTTTTATGTTATGAACAGAGTTGGATCAATAATAACCTTTTTGATAATTCCTTGGATACCAAGAAATTGGAGAGTTCATCATACCACGCTCTTGGTGCTTGTTTGAGACCATATAAACATTCTATAGACGGTAAACTTTGTCAGGATATATGGGAAAACAATCCATCTGGTTGGTTTACGTATACTTCTTCCTTTAAAGGTCGGTAAAGGATTTATGAGCAGCGTACGCAAATGAAACAACCGACGGCCTCCAACCGAGCACATGGTGCAAATGACACTTCTGAAATCAATTATCCTCCTTTTAGAGCATATCCCATAGCTACAAGACTAGATTTGGTTCTAATGACAGTATTTTCTCATCACGTTGTTTTTCAAGCCACTTAAAGTTACAGACAATATGCAAAGTGGTCTGTCGACTATTCCCATACACTAATCGCTAAAACTAATGAAGTTCTTTCCTGCATTGATTCAATCTATGCAAATCAGCCATGGCTTATCTTTAAATGTTCTTTGGTTTGGTTTACTCACGGTGAAGTGCGAACATACACATCTCGCCATCTGATTCTAGCCGACGTCTTGTACTAATGATTGAGAAGATTTCCAATGACCTATTCTAATAGATGGTCCTTTTGTCCAACGTGTGCAAAGATGGTTGTGATAGAAAGTAAGCATGTGTTGACGAATCAACATGACGAGACGACGCCTCCCCTTTTCTTGTATCGGTTTACTAAGATGTTTGAAAACTCATCTCGTCAAATTGTGCATTTTTGTATAGGTTACTGCTTGATTAATGTTCTCAGTTGCAGTTACAGTTGTACAAGAGTTGGAGTTTTGATGTGTTGATGGAATGTTCAATGAGGTGGATTCGCAACATCGGTTGTTGTATGAAGTGTGAGTTATGTTATGTTGTATGAACGTATTATCGGATTATCATCAGCAGAACAGCGGTAAGACTTTTGACACAACAGGAGAAGTTACATAAGTAATTCACTGAACATCGGACTATATAGCAATTCCAGCTCATTTGAAGTTGTTACTATCTCAGCTACTTGATGAACATTTTCTTGACTTTGGGGATCGGGACTTAAAATGTCTTGTTCAAGTACCGTTGTTCGAACATTGTGGAACGGGGTCAGAACTGACGTGATCTGACGCCATCTGAGGTAATTCGTCAAAGTTAACATGAATTGTTTCAACTATTATTCTTGTTCTCTTGTTAAATACCCTGATAAGGCCTCATGACCTGAAGTATAATACCAACAACAAATACATGCATCATCTTTTCCTTCATTTTATCAAGATTTTTCCACCATCCTCTGACAATATAGCAAAGAGAACCAAAGATGTGAACGAATTTAAAACTGACGATTTCGCATTGAATGATATGGTAAGCGTGTTTTTTCTCATGCCGAAGAATTTACAAGTGAACGGATTTGAGTAAAACAAGCTGTTGCAATTGCTTAGCCCCCCCAGAAGAACAAAAAGAACTTTAGCAGGCGTTTAACATTGTTCGAGCAGCCTCAACAAGAGTACTAGTTTTCCATCTTCGACAACAGCCGTTTTGTCAGTGTTCGAGCAGTTGACAGTTTCGAGTCTTTATTCCCTCTTTTGCAAAGTAATGGCCATGAAGAGTTATATTAGAAATTTCTGCCTTATGTCAGTTCGAACTGTTGTAACTTGAGCATGAAGTCCTCTTTGGACAAGTGTGAGGAAATCAATGAGAACTCCAGGTGTTTTTCAATCTTTGGACTCAGAAGTGATTCCAGGTAATATCGAGAGCTAGTCATCAACAATTACGAGAACATATTTCTTTCCATTAATGCTTTCTACCCGCATTGGACTACATAAGTCCATGTGTAGAAGTTGTAACCGTCTTTTTAAGCTCGGGGTAGTCTTAGTGTGAAAAGACTTTCTTTTTGCTTTCTCCAACTCACAAGAAGAACACAGATGATCTTTGATTAATTTTAATTTTAGAAGGCCATTCACAATATTATTCTTCGAAAGCAAGTTAATGGTGTTAAAGTTTAAATGAGATAGACGACGATGCCATAACCATGCTTGAGATGATGTTGCTTTAGCCATTAAGAAAATTGGATTGGGAGAAGTTGAGTCTTGAAGAGTAATGGAATACAAATCGGTGCACGAGAAACCTGTGAGGTAAGATCATTTCCGCTTCAAACAAGGATATAACAAGTATACTACCGAAAAGTGAGAAGATCATTTCCTTTCAAATCACTGATGTAACATGTAGACTTTCGAAAAGCAACTTCGACGTAATAAACCCGTTTGATAGTAATAGTTCCTTGAACCATATCTCCATAACCAAGAATCGGTGCAATTTAATCATTTCCAAACTTCATTGTGCCTAAAAATTTCTCCATAAAATTAGTTAGAAGTTTGAGGTTTCTGGTCATGTGCTTTGAGTACCCAAAGTCGCCGATGAGAATTATGTCTATGAGCTACAAAATAATTAGAAGACAATGGAGTATTGGATAGAGTAGAACACCTAGGAGTCATGTGTTCCGAAATATTAGCATTTTTAGTTTCAATTCCTAGAGGCATACTAGCATTTAGGTTGACATTTCCTATTATGGACTTAGGTTTCCATTTGTATCCGGGTGGTGTAAACTTAGGGTACCACCAACTGCATGTCTTACTAACTTGCTCATATAGCTTCCCAGTTGTGTGTCTAGGTTTCTTGACAGTGGAGTCTGTTGCAACTGTTTTCTAATGGGATGTTGCAACAGATTGGTTCACATTATGCTTGGGTTCTCTAGTACTAATAGGCAGCAATTGGCTGACTAGTCTTAGAATTCACGCCATTGATATAATGTAGAACACATAAATCATGATTGTCATTCAACACACATTTTCCACAAGTAACACAAACAAAGTTAACATTCGAGGTCTTAGCATTTAAATTGTCATTACACACAGTTATAGACGTTTTATTATTTGAAAACTTAAGATTCCTACAGTGGTCTTCTACTTCTTGCAACTTCCCTTGACTATTGTGCTAACGCTAGTAGTGGGAATTACTCCTGTAGAGAAAGACACGCGTTTGTTAGTTTTCCTAATGTCTTGAGGCAACTGTGGTGTTCTAGTTTGATTAGGCTTTGTGTGCACTTTATACATTCCTAGAGAAATCACATTTGTGTTTTTGAAAATTGACGTAGTGTTTTGAGGTAAAATCTGTGCAGTGACTATTTTTGAAAAATCATTTGACACATTATTTTTTGACTTTGAAAAATTATTTTTTTCAAGAGAATCTGAAAAAGTAGCCGGTTTTGCTAAAATTGATTGTCTTTGACTTTTGAAAGCATTCGGTTGTCGAGTAACTGGTGATTTTTCAAACTTAGTTTTCACAAATTTTCCTTTCATTTTTTCAATGAGTTTCTTCAACTCACTTATAGCAATTTCTTTGTCTTGTAATTGAGCTTTTAAGTCTTGAATCTCAAAGTATTGTTCACGTTCTTTCAGAAATTCCTTTGACTGATTTTCTTTGAAAGATTTGTCATTTTTTATTTTTTCTTTGCACTGTTGTAAATCAAGTTCAAGATTAATCGTATGTTTCTGAAGTGCTTCAAAACTCTTTGACATTGTTCTACTTTTTGAAAGCTCTTTTTCAAGATGTTTACATTTTTCTAAAGTTTCCAAATAATCACATTGCAAATTAGTAACTTCATCCATATCAGTGTACACACCAAGTATTGCATTCATGTGATCAGCATAGTAATATTCCCTTGAAAGTCGGTCGATTTCATTCAAAACTGTGTTTTTTGAGTTTCCAGTTGAGATTTGAGAGTGTCTACTTCATGTTCAAGAGAATTAAAGTATCTCAAATCAGCAACCATTTCCTCGTTCAAACACAAGTAAAATTTTTCTAAGTACGCATTGATTCTTCTAATTTGGAGGCAAAATTTTCCTTCGATTGTGTTTTGAATGAACAGATCTATGTTACCAAAATATGTTCTTTTAGCGATTGTTTGTTTGCAACGTTCCACTCCATCAAAAATCGTGTCAACACTCTTTTTAATCTTGAAAAGTTCTTTAGAGCTTTTACACTTTTGATCCCAAGGAATGGATTCATCCATTCGTTTTTCTAACAAAGTTGTTTGTTTACGAAAAGACTCTTTGGAAAATTCATTATTAGAAGATGTATGACTCATCTTTGACGTTCTTGGAAAATAGTGTTGTTCAGGCGACTTTTCCCGTTGTGGAACGAACAAATCATAAAGATTATTCAACTGGTCATAATCAAAGTTGATTAAATCGTTATTTTGATCGACTTTCTTGTCAAGACGGAATCGTTTTCGTCAGATTCAGGGGCTAAAAACTTAGCACGTATATAATTATGCAATATATTCATACAACGAGGTTCACTCTTTGAGCTTTCTTGAGGAACTCAGGTTTTGCAAAACTCGTTTTCCATTTAATGCATAAGCATCTTCCATTGTTTGAACATATTGGCCTGTTTTATATACCAATATCATTCAAAACTTGACTTTGTTTTCAAGCACTGACTTTCTCAAGTTTTCTTAGTTTCCGAGTTTTGTCAAGCTTACTTGAGCCTTTTTGCTTGTGACATTATGAGATGGTTTTTGATGTGCATAAAGCTCCTTTTTTTCATCTTCGCAATCGTTTTAATTTAACTCATTTATTTTTCGAGTTTTGCATAGATGACTTTTCAAATCTATTTTGTTGACATAAAAATCCCTTTAGCTTTTGCACGATCTATTTCCACTTTGACGCTATATTCACTCATTATACTTATCCAGTTCCGCTTGGAACTTCTTAAGGTTCTTTAAACATCATGAGTAGTTTAGCCAGTTCATAATTGCTTTATGAACTGGTTATTTGATGTTTCTAACCTTTTATTTTTTAGTTTTGAAATCTCCATTTCACCTTTTAATTTATTCAACTAAAGCCTAGTTGATGATTCCAAAAATATATTTCGGTTTTTGTTGTATAAATTTCACATTTTAGTTTTGAATTTAAGAAGCAAGCAACTCACGTTCTTGATCAATTTCATCAGTTTCATCCTGTCATCTGAGTTCTTTCATAAATATTATAATGAATATAGTGATATTGGTGGCACCTTGTGTACCGTCAGCATATTCATACTAGATTCAGGTTGTCAGAGTTCTTTTTCCTGGCAACACATTATCGTTTGTATTATTGTTTTGTACTTCTGCTGGATATCTCAAGATTGTCCAGAATTGTCAACTGGATCTGGCGTAACCTCGTGAGTGTGCCTGTACAGATAAATGTGCTTCCAATTCCTGTCCTAGATCATCATCAGTATCATCCTTCTTTAGCTTGTTCTGCTTCACGACTGAACCTCAGCTTCCTCTTGTTTACACCTAACAACTCTATTCCTTGTGATAAGATGCTCTTTACTCGTTTCAGTTTTTGACAATCTTGATAATGCCCATATTCTTGAGTTATCAACACTGAATCCAGACTTCTGCACAACCGGAGTACTACATGTTAGCCTTAAAAATCTGGTGACTATCCGGAATTAATGTTCATTTATTAGCGTGCACGTATGGAATAATAATGACTATTCTTCAATAGGTTAAGTGTCACTAGGACTATAAATATCCCTCCTACTCTCATGGAGGGTGAGTGCCTCACTTTTGTATAAGTGTAAGTGTCTGTGTTTTCTCTCTAACAAAACACTCTTCCCATCTCTTTATCTTTATTATATTAACATGGCATTATTTATTTTTACTTTATCAACCTCGGATTCGTTTTAATCCTTGTTCTTGCTAGGTCAATTTATTTTTACAATTGCATCAGCATGCAGAGGGGTGTATCGTATCATTTGTTGTTGTTATGTTCTTATGTTAGCACTGTTCATTATGTACTGTTCATCTCAGTTATCAGGTTGCTTGTTCGCTGGTTTTCAAGTTGTATGTTCATGTTTGTAATCTGTTTTTTAACAGAATCAGTTTCGTGGTACAGGTGTTTCTTCTCTTCTAGAATCAAATCACGAATTGATATTATGTTGATGAAGTTTCTGCTTACATTGTTACTTTTTGAGCTAAAGACAGAAATGATGGGATATTGCTTATTTCTTGGTTGGTATTGATGACAAAAAGAAAACACCCGATCCTGTTTTTAGGCAAAAATACTTTGGTTTTGGTCTTTACGATCTGTTAATTGATTTTTTCACTGCGTTTTGTTGAACTTGCGTTTTGCAATTGTTGAAGACATTATGTAGCAAACAACGAAACTTGCCAAATTTTTAATGTGCGTTTTGTGAAGAAAATCGCATTACGTTTTGTGATAAAGAGTTACGTTTTGTGGAAAAATCTTGCGATTTGCTTGGTTGCGTTTTGCTACCCACAGCCAAACCGAGTCAACTCGGTATTTACCGAGTTGACCGGTCAACTTTATTATAAAGTCACGGTCTAGAAGGGTCTAAACATAAGTAAAAAAAGGCGGGACATAACAGACGCGAAGACACCAATAACAACCTCAACATCGGAACACACACAGAACCCTCACACAATCACCCAATCTTTAGTATTCAACTCAACAACCTAATCACAGTATCGCCATGTCCTAATATTCAAAGCAACAAAGTATCCTAACCATTATATACATTATAAAATTCTATCCATTTTCCATAAAAAAATCATTTGCCTGAAATTCAATACAAATAATAAGTGAGCTCAGATTTTTTTTCGTGTTCTCACAACCGATGACCTAAAAGATCATACAACGAAATTTTCTCTCTCTTGTCATCTCTCTCCTTTTCTCTCCCACTCTCTCCCCCTCCCTATCTCTCTCCATTCGCGCCAGTTATTTGCCCAAAACTGCTGCAAATAATAATAGTGTTCAAGATTATACATGAACAATTATTGTATAAAATGATGCTCGAGCCAGAAATTAATTCAAATGGATGCATAGTGAAACTTTGGAATTAATTGTAATGGAATCTTTGAATTATTCTTTTGTGGGGTTGTGGTGATTTAATGATTCATTGATGGATGAATTGCAATTGTTTGATCGTGGACGCAGCTCTAAACAATCATCAACATAGCTCTGATACCAGGATTTCTAAGCGGAAAATAACAGCCAAAAACTGCTGCAGATAATACCCGTGTTCATGCTTGTACCTAGATTAATTCTCGAATTGAACAATTGATTTATTGGATGCATAGTGAAATTTTGAAATTAATTCTAATGGAATCAATGAATTATTTTTGGTAGGGTAGCGGTGATTGTTATTATTCGTTGATGGATGAATTGCGATTGTACTTCTACTATTTGATCGTTGATAATTGTGAATTGTTGCTTGTTAGTACGTGATAATTGATGGTAAGGGGATAGGTATCTGCTATTCAGAAACGAATAAACGTTTCAACATATTTTATATGTTATTCATAATCAAAAGATTCAACAGAAAGATAGAGAAAGTTTTTCAAACTTTAACTCAAAGGTGGTTATCACTAAAAAAACGCACACTTTCATTACTGAGGCAAGGCCTCTATTTTTAATACAATAAAATAGATGCAATAGTGGCATCTACAGTAGGGAACCTACTAGATGACCAACACGGGTCACTACTTTATTGCTTATTTACGTCATTGCTTATGCTAATTTACATTATTGGCCAACTGGCCGACAGGCCTTACATTATTGCCTTACATTATTGCTAAAATACAAACACACCTTCCCAAGCTAAAAAAGGTAAAGCTACTGATTGAAAACGCGTGTCATCAATAATTCTTGATTCTTGGACTTTCTTCTTTTTGTCTTCATTCGTATTTGTCTTTTATTCTTGTTAGCCTTCCGTCATTGGTATGTTGACTCCTTCAAAACAATATTGACAATGGTGTCGTGGAGTTCTTGATAGATACCCGCATAATAATTGCTTGAGGTCTGCTGGTAATGGTTTTAGTAGTCCTGAGAAAGTTTCAAACTGGTCTTCGAAATCTGCTAATGCCTTCATTTGAACTTCATTGATTTCTTCTTGGAAATGTGAATAGATTAGTAGATTTTTTGAATAGTAATTAATCCTGACTTTGTCTGTTTGTCCTAGTCCTGATCCTATTTTTGATGTTCCTACAAACACTCTGAAAAGAGATAATGCTAGATCATCGAGTGTTGGTGTTGTGGGTTCCATGTTGACGTCATTCGATGGGTAATCTTGGTTACTTACTCCTAGTTGTGCTATTGTAATTGATGGTACTACGAGCTTTCTTTCTCTGTTGAATATTGGGTAGTTGGAATGCATCTTCAGATACAATTCTCGTCCTTTTGCAAAGAGATCGTTGTAAACTTTGATGGCGTTTTGTACTTTTGGTGGAAATTCTTTTAATTCTTTTGGATTATTGTCGTGGAAATATAATGAATCTACTAGTCCATGAATGAAATAATCATAGACATCTTTTGCTGATGCTTGTGGATAGAATACTGCCTTTGGTTTGGTTTCTCTTCTTTTTCTGTAGAACATCATCGTTGTGTGTACATTGTTATAACTGATAAGACTATCCTATGGCCTTTGAAAATTTTCAACTGATGGTCTTCTCATTTCTTCTGTGTCGCTTGTAGTGGGGATATTCTTCATTTTGTTGATTGCATTTAAATTTGTTGTCTGACTCTGCAAATGTTGATTTAAAAGATAAACTGTTGCGATTTCTGAACTTCTTCTATTGTGATTGTCTTGTATGATTCTCCGAGGGCTTTTTTAGTTGCTTCCTTTGTGAGGTAGCTTTTGTGTGAGACGATTTTTCTAATTATATGAGTACTGGCGATTGCCCAATCATTGTAGATTCCTCTGAATAGTTCGTTAAAGATGACGTACCATTTTTGTTTTCCGTGACTTGAATTTTGAAGTATTTTTTCAATATCTTCTTCTCTTTTCATAAACTCTTTTCTTCCTTGAGATGGTGAAGATGACTGCTGAGTTTTTGAGGTTGATGTTACGGGTTCTGGCTATTTTGATGTCTGGTTTGACGTTTCTATGGGTTCTGAAGTTGCTTCAAGGTTTTGGGTTAAACTTTGCAATAGATTGCATAGTTCTTTTTCTTCATTTTCAATGGAAATTTCTTGTTCTTTGAGGGAGGTTATTTGTTCTTTGAGAGAAGCGAGTTGTTCTCTTTTTTGTTGTAATTGAAACTGAACTGTTTTGATTATTGCTTCCATTCTCGAGTGAGGGTGTCAGCAATGGTGTTGTTGTTGGTTTTGATGTATTTGATGTATGGGTGGAATTGGTGTAACTAGAGTTGCCAACGAATAAGTCGACCCCTGCAATAGTCCTCTTGTAATTTCTATTTCCAAAAAGCTGTTACACACTTTGAATCGGTTGGTAATTCAAACCTTGTTTCCAATAGATCAATTTTCCATTTTTTAGTGTTTTTAAACACGTAAGTGTTTCTTTTTCATGAATACTATAGTTTTTCTCAGCTTGTAAGAATGTTCCTGAAATATATTTGCATAATTTTGCATTGTACTTTTCTGTTTTTAAAACAGAATTTTGTTCATTACTCAAAAGAGCTAGTTCTGATGGTTGAGATTGAGGAATTTGATTTCTATGAATATCTAGTCCCAATAATTCTTTTCTATTTTTCAAAAATAGTAGGGAATCAATCTGTTTCATAATAAGGTCCATCGAAATCATAATCAAAATGATCATCATCATTATAGTAGACATTTGATTCTTCTGACTCGTATTTGTAATATTCGTCTATTTTCTTATTATGATATAAGAATTATTTTTTCAATTCTTCTTTATTAGTGGAGTTTTAACTATACTCATTTAGATGTTTAGTAATCTTTATTCTTAATATCATATAGACTAATGGATTTTTAGCTCCTTCTGAAAATGGTGGTAAAAAATGAATTGAAG
>BQNB010084641.1:13024-28691 GCA_026074375.1 Tanacetum coccineum | reverse complement strand
CGTATCCAAGATCACATATTGCCCAAACAAACACAAGATGGCTACTCCATGATCAAAGAAGTAACAAAATACATTATGAACTCAAACAATTCAATAATAATCATATTAAAAGGATAAACAAGATTATACCAAATTCCAAGAGCAAATGATGGTGATTTCATAAGAATTTCTCAAGAACACTTTATTATATTCAAAGCAAAACCCGGAAACTATGAACAATTATATCACAATTGCTTATAGATTCGAAATAACACTTCAATTACACTTCTTTGATGGATCAAAATCTGGGTTTGTTGATGAACATCAAGTAAAACCATCCAAATTCCTTCAAGAACACCTCTAACTTTGATTCTAATGGTGGTGATGATGGTGTTATCAATGGTGGTTTGGATCAAAGGTTTTTCAAGCCTTTATCACCAAAAACACCTATCCTAAGTAGTGCACACGAGTTGGAGGTTTATGTGTGAGAATATATGAAATGAGGGAGCCAAGGAGGGTATTTATTGGCTCTTCAGGGGCCAAAGTGCGCCACACAAACTTATTTGTGCGCCGCTGATAACGCCTAAATTATACATATTTTTTGGCGGCGTTATTTGCATTTATTTGATCATTTCACGTGAACTTTTGGTACTTAATCAAGTATATTTGCTATTATATGTTCTAGGTACGTGTCATGGAAGAAAACGAAAGAATATACAAAGATATGGAGCTTAAAAGAACACTTGAAGACATCCGGAGTTCAAATAGAACAAAACCAAGTATTTATACACAACGGAAAGCAAGTTAGAAGAAAATAAAGGGCTATAGCTGAAAAAGACCATAAGTGCGTCGCACTTTGCCTAAGTGCGCCGCACTTCCTTCAAAAGTCAAAGGCAAAAGTAAATAAAAGTCCCCCTCGGTCAAAGAATAGCCATTAACACTCAATGCGCCGCACATATAATCTAATGCGCCGCACTTCCCTTTGAAGAATTTAAAATGATACAAACATTAACTCAACTCACCAAGTCGCCACACACTTATTCCCTAATGCGCGCACTTCGACCCCTAATTCAGCCTATAAATAGAGACGACAATATCACACAAAATTCATTCCATTCTATCATCCCTTCTCATATATAACACAATTCCACAACAACTCTCCCATTATTTCACCACGAATTTCAAGGGTGGTGACAACACCATTTTATGGATTCGTTCCGATTGAATCAAATAGCTTGGTATTAGAATAGTTTTCGTTTGGGGAGAACTTGTAACGCCTCTTTGATCTTTGTAACGATGGTATAAAATGTCTACAACTCTTTTAATATGAAGTTTTCTGGAATATTATATGATTTGTTATATCTCAACTCTTTGATTAATGGAGTAAGTAATCTTATGTTTGTTTGTCGATAATGTGATCTTTTGATATGGAGCGTTATTGTGAAATTGTGTTTATTGTAAATTGGAAAACATAATTTTATATAAGATATAGGCCGAAAAGGGTTCATTATAAAATATGTGATAAATCATTCCACTTAAAATATAGGGAAAAAATAACTAATAAAGGCCCGAAAGGATATTGTTGTATTATCCGATCTAATCACTAGTTATATTTAAAGGGACGCGAAAGGATTTGGTAACTATGTGATGAACACAATTTTCAAAACTAAAAAACCACTATCCTAAACACTAAGTTCCTTGACTTAGTTAACCTTGCCTAAACAAACAAACATTAATCATATGTGTTTGAATCAATCTTTTAATTGCTTTCTTTGCAATAGTCAATTTATATACGTTTTGGTTAATTTGATCTATGACAATCTTATTAACCTTAGCACCTTAATTACAAACTGTAAAAACTTCAATTCTTGTGGAACGACCTGGCCATACCTAAGCTAACCTATACACGAACTGGTATACTTCCCCGAGTGTTTGTGTTTTTTAGTAAAATCGGTATTTTTCTAGTATATTATACAATTTAAAGCTTGAAAACACTCTATCCAAGTTTTTGCAGCCGTTGCCAGGGAATTGTTTAAGTGATTATAGTTTGTTGCTTATTTATTTGGTGCTTAATTGTTCTTGTTAAGTTGCTACTATTTTTGAAAATTAAAATTTATCAAACTCGTCGTACATTTTCTGGTAAAACTAAAAACAAATCATTTTACTCCAGGAAGTACACCGCACATCTAATTTGTGCGCCGGTTTTCCTAAAAACCCAGAAAGTACGCCGCACTTTACCCCAATTAATGGGCCGCACTTTCTGCAAAATTATCACAACACATAATCTTATTTCAAAACCAAAACCCCCATCTGCTAGTCCTTTAGGTTCTATATAATTTTGATTGTATTATATCTGATTATATCCCTTGTGTACATTTGTACATTATCTAGATATATCATAATATTCGAAAAAAAACATAAAATTTCCAGAAAAGTCGGCGCACTTTTTCTAAAGTACGCCGCACCTATCCAAAAAAAAATCTTTTTATTCATTTATCCATATTTGCTATATATAATTAAATTAATATATATATATATAAATGAAATATATATAACAATATAAAATATAAATATAGAATATATAATAAATATAATATAATACTACAATATATATGTATATAAATCTATAAAAATAAAAAATATATAAAAATAATATCCTTTATTTTGAATATTATCCTCTTAGCCTTAATTATATATATAAAAATGTCTTTTTGTAAAATGCTTAACGTATGTATAAATCCCGTATCTTTCGAAAAACAACTTGTGAATCTAATATATAAATTAAATAAAAATTTAATAACAAGGACCTGTAAATTTAAAATTATCCAAAAAGAATCCATTAAGATCGAATCACTCAAATCTTTAACTCATCTTATCATTATAAATATACCTGAAGAGGATGTCGAACCAGAACTAAATTTACCGCTCCAAGAAATAATAATCCTTGATCCCGATGATCAGCCTATGTAGGAAAGTGCTAAGACTGTAGCACCGACTCCTAATTCTGCCATTGTTCAACCCAATGTTGACGACAACTTTGTCATCAATAGTACTCACTTAAATATGATTCGGGAAAATAAATTTGATGGTTATTTGCGGACCGATCCGCATGACCACATCTGTGAATTTCTTGCAATCTGCAACATGTTCAGATACGGTGAAACGTAGAGTGAAGCCATTAAGCTTTTAATATTTCCCTTTTCCTTGTGCGATGAAGCTAAAACCTGGTTTAACGAACTTAATGAAGAGTCTATAACATTGTGGGAACAAATGAGAAGAGTTTTTATAAACAAATTCTTTCCACCTTCGTTATTTAACCATCTTTTACTTGAAATCAGAAATTTCTCTCAAACTCGTATGTGAAAGTTTAACCGACGCTTGGTTACGACTCAAGAGCATGCTTCGAAAATGTCATGGGCACGGTCTGACCAAAGGAGCTATTATTCAAATATTTTATCACGGTCTAGACGAACCCACTCATGGAATCCTGGACATAACAGCTGGAGGAATCTTCCTCTACAAAAGTTCAAATCTTTGTTTCTTTCACCGATGGAAGTGATAGTAATACTAATAATTCTCAATTTATAGAAAAATTGGAGGCTATAGATTCTCAAATTATAAGCTTAAATAAAGAATTACAAAATATACGTAACAAATACAATGAGCTTATAGAGGGAAACGCTTTTAAAAACCACTTGAACGATGACACTTCGATGTGTGAACGTCATGAAGTAAATTACATCCAATCTGAAGAATATCAAAACCGAAATTCTCATGATTCGTACTCTCATTAATCCTATCGTGATCCTAATTATTCCGAAAAAGCGCTCACATAATTAAACAATGATGTAAGAAATGATCTCGAAGATTTCAAAAGACGTATCCGTAGCATGAGAACTGTTTATTGGAAACTCTATGACAGCGACGATCGTAAAACTACCGGTGTTTTACCCAACAAAAAGTCTAAAACCGTCAACCAAGAACCTCAATCTAAAACTAATTTTGAAAAATCAATCAATTTTTGTCTAGAAACGATGGTATGAAACCACCAGTGGTTTTTCCTAACTAAGATGTCTTATAACAGGTCAACCATGAAACCTCTGCTATAAACTGATTTTGAAAAATCAATCACCAACTTCTTGGGATGGTCCAAAGAGTTACAAGTTGTTTGTGAAGGATCAATGTTAAGATATGATTTTAAAGATGAAGCAAAATGAAAATAATTTCCAAACTAAAATTAAAAATATGGAAAGAAAAATAGATGAGTGGTCGAAGTCTCAAAAACTCTCTTCAAAACAAACCGATAGGACTAAGCCTCCTCCTCCTCCTCAAGCTCACACCGAGCACGTGAATGTCGTATTCACCGGGAGTGGAAAGTTCGTTGATTCTCAGAAAATTCAAACACTTCTCTACATCGTTGAAGTTAAAACTTAATTATAAGAATCAAAAAAATGGCTATCACGTGATAACAGATATGAATATATTCCGTGATTACCTTTTACCAAAAACCCTCATACCATCAAGTTTAAATGTGGGATCATTCCCATTGACCATATGTTAAGGTATCTTAAATCAAAATAATAATAATAATAATAATAATAATAATAATAATAATAATAATAATAATAATAATAATAATAGTAATAGTAAATAATAATTAAAATAAAAACTAAAAAATATATATATAATAAAAACTTTGCAGTTTTTAAGTATGTCACGCATTCGGCCGGTGTGTTGCGTATCTCGATTTCTGCATCCCAAAAGAATTTAATCAAACTTTGTGGGTGAGTTCGCTAGAAACCCTTACGAGACTATAGCTCGTCCACTCGGGACACCGAGGGGTTTAAAGGCTTGTTGCATGCGCTAAATGCAACCGTGGTGCTTACGAAAGTGCGCTTTAGTATTTTACGGTTTTCGTAGTTGTGTTTATTATGCAGATTAAATAAAACAGGTGGAGCTTGGATTGGTAGTTGGCATTTTACACTTGGAGACTTATATAATTGGAGTATTATATTACATGTGGTAGAATACACATGCTTGGCGCTTTGTTTCGCGCCATATCCTTCATAATTCAGCCAAGCACTTATGAGCCCCGGGAAGTTTCAATTTTACGCATAATGCTCTACTTAAGTGTGGAGGAGCTCTCGCTCCTCACAAAAAAGAACGTAATGGAATCACTCAAGGATAGCTCCAACGTAGCTATATCTCTCTATGCCCCGGGAAGTACCGTTTTCCTTTAATTTTCCCTATTTTCTATATTTATCAGTTCTCACATTGAGGGCAATGTTCAACTTAAGTGTGGAGGGGTAGCAAATAGGAAAAATTAATCATGTCCCTCCATGTTTGCCCTGCAATCTGGCCACATCTTTCAACTGATATTTTCTAGAAAATTAAAAAAATTAATATATGCTTTTCTTTCAAACTTAAAAAATACACACGCTTAGTAAGGCAAATCCAACTGGATTGACATTTTAACTAGCACAAAATCAACCCATTTAAATTGTAAGGTTCGCCTCTTGATCTTAAAGAATTCGGGTATCCATCTTTGATACCTAAGATAATTGATGCCTTTAGCTTGTTCGAGTTAAGGAGTGAGCAATCATATGTATCTATTCCATCATTATGGATGTGTATATGTGGTTTTGTCACCTTTTCTGGAGCATTGGTATTGGTTGAAAATTATATGAGAGGGTCGGTTATTTAGTAGCTCTAGAACTTGTGCTTGATCATGATTTACTAGACCGCTGTGAGGTTAATTTATAGACAAAGTTGTATGATAAGAGGTGAAATAAGTCCCTATGCAATCATGTATCTGTAGCACTCGATTTTAGTGTTAAGATCCCCAAAGTATCCCAAGAGCAAGAAAAAATATATTCGATGAAGAGAAGTCTTTTTTGCACGCTTAGTTATTGCAAGTATCTGGATTGAAAAAATAAAAGTGGATAAGAAATAATTAAATAAAAGTTCAAAGTATAAGGCAAATTTCTGGCACATGGAATCAAGTATCCTCACATTGAGGGCAATGTTCAACTTAAGTGTGGAGGGGTAGCAAATAGGAAAAATTAATCATGTCCCTCGATGTTTGCCCTGCAGAAATTTTCAATCTTTCAACTGATATTTTCTGTAAAATTTAAAAATTTCTATATTGCTTTTCTAAAAAAAACTTAAAAAATGCATAAGCTTAGTAAGGCAAATCCAACCGGATTGACATTTTAGCTGGCAAAAAATCAACCCACTTAAATTGTAAGGTTCGCCCCTAGATCTTAAGGAATTCGGGTATCCATCTTTGATACCCAAGATATTTTTGCATTTAGCTTGTTCGAGTTAGGGTTGAATACAGTCATACGTGTCTATTCTGTCGTTACGAATGTGTATGTATGGTCTTTGTCGCCTTTTCTGGAACATTAGTATTGGTATAAAGTTATATGAGTGGGCCGGTAATTTAGTAGCTCCAGAACTTGTGCTTGATCATCATTTACTAGACCGCAGTGAGGTTAATTTATAGACAAAGTCGTATGATAAGAGGTGAAATAAATCCCTATGCAATCATGTATCTGCAGCACTCGCTTTTAGTGTTGAAATCCCCAATGTATCCCAAGAGCAAGAAAAATGTGCTCAATAAAGAAGAAGTTTTGTGCCAGCCTTAGTTATCGCAGTATCTGTTATGAAGAAAAAAAGTTCAAAGTATAAGGCAAAGTTCTAGCTTATGGACTCAAGTATCTGCTACTCACCCTCATCAATATTACGTTTTGCCTCTTTGAGATTTTTGTCTAGGTGCTCACACCGCAACGGGCATGTTTATGTGTCTAGTACAAGCATATGGTAGCGCCCTAGATTATGTCTATGCAATTGAGTAACTTCACAAATATAAAACCCTATTTGAGTGTCTTGTGTGAATTTAAAAACAAACACTTTCCCTATGTGAGGTGCTCTGTTATATGTCTATGCCTGAAAAGTTATAAAACTGGTAAACACTTATTAATGCTAAAATGAATTTTTCTCCATGTCACGATAAATGATCTTGTTTTTTTGCTTTAATTGCTTGAGGGCAAGCAATAACTAAGTGTGGAGGGATTTGATAACGCCTAAATTATACATATTTTCGACGGCATTATTTGCATTTATTTGATTATTTCTCGTGAACTTTTGGTACTTAATCAAGTATATTTTATATTAAATGTTCTAGGTACGTGTCATGGAATAAAACGGAAAAATACACAAAGATATTGAGCTTAAAAGTACACTTGAAGACATCCGGAGTTCAAATAGAACAAAACCAAGTATTTATACACAACGGAAAGCAAGTTAGAAGAAAATAAAGGGCTAAAGTTGAAAAAGACCATAAGTGTGCCACACTTTTCCCAAGTGCGCCGCACTTCCTTCAAAAGTAAAGAAATAAAGTCTCGGTCAAAAAAGTGCATTAACTCCTCAAGTACGCCGCACAGTTTACTAAGTGCGCCGCACTTCCCTTCGAAGAATTAAATGATACCAACATTAACTCACCAAGTGCGCTCGACCCCTAATTCAGCCTATAAATAGGGACGAAAATATCACACAAAATTCATTCCATTCTATCATCCCTTATCATATATAACACACTTACATATCCTCACACACACTTCCACAACAACTCTCTCATCATTCCACCACGAATTTCAAGGGTGGTGACAGCACCTTAAGGGTTCGGGTCGATTGGAATCAATAGCTTGGGTTTTAGAATAGTTTTTGTTTAGGAAAACTTGTAAGCCTTCTTTGATCTTGTAAACGTTGGTATATTTTCTACAACTCATTTAATATGAAGTTTTCTAGATTTTATATGATTGTTATGATCTTCATCTCTTTGATTATGGAGTAGTAATCTTATGTTTGTTTGGGTATAATGTGATCTTTGATATGGAGCGTTTGGATATGTGTTTATTGAATTGGTAAAACATATTTTATATAAGAATATAGGCCGAAAGGGTTCTTTTATATATGTGTTCTATCAATCCATCTAATATATTGGTTATAATAACTTATAAAGGCCGAAAGGATTTGTTGTTATTAATCGATATAATCACTAGTTATATTTAAAGGCCGAAAGGATTTATAACTTGTGATAACTCTATTTTAAACACTATTCCAAACACATCATTATCTAAGTGATCATTGCCTAAACAAACATACCTTAATCATTTGATTGAATCATCTTTTAATTGCTTTCGTTATAATATCCGATATATGCAAGATTTGGTTAATTTGATCCGTGACAATCTTATTAACCTTAGCACCTTAATTACAAACTGTGAAAACTTCAATTCCCGTGGAACGACCTGGACTTACCTAAAGCTATACTATACACGAACGGGTATACTTCCCGAGTGTTGTGTTTTTAGTAAAAATCGGTATTTCTAGTATTATAAATTTAAAGCTTGGAAAACACACATCAAGTTTTTGGCGCCGTTTTCAACTTGACCACATTGTTTGGGGGTGGTAAGATGTAAGTAAAGTGGTGACTAACTCATATATCTTTTCATGTCTTTTTTCCATCATTTTGTTACTAAAGTGGATACCATCGAGTCGTTGTTTAGAGCTTTGGGCATTCCGAAATGGCAGAATAGTTTCTTCAAGAAAGTAATAACTACTCGGCCATCATTGGTTGGTAAGGCTTGAGCTTCGGTCCATTTAGATACGTAATCGATAGCAAAAAGAATGTATTCAAACTTATATGATTTTGGGAATGGTCCCATAAAGTTAATACCCCATACAAAAAAAAATTCACACACTTTAATGTTAGTTAATGGCATCTCATCATGTTTTGATATATTTCCTATCTTTTGGCATGCTTCGCAAATGCAAACTAGAGTGTGAGCTTCTTTTATGATTGTTGGCCACTAAAATCCTGAATCTAGGACTTTTTTTAGCAGTTACGTTTGGTCCATAATGTCCACCAGTAGGTCCGTGGTGACATTGATCTAAAATGGTATGAGTTTCTGGTTCATAGATACATCATCTAATCATACCGTCAAACATACATTGAAAAGATAGGGTTCTTCCCAAAAGTAGTGTTTGAGGTCAGAGAAGAATTTGTTCTTTTGTTGGTACGTCATCCCTTTTGGTATAATATCACCCACCAAATAGTTTGCAAAGTCTGCGAACCATGGTTCATCTCTGGTGTTAATTTCCATAAGGGTTTCTTCAGGAAAGTTATAGTTAACTTCACTGTCATCACTTGTCTCGTTATTGTCAATCCGAGATAAGTGGTCGGCAACAACATTTTTTGTACCTTTTTTTTTATCTTATTTCTATATCGAATTCTTGTAGGAGTAGAATCCATCGAATAAGCCAGGGTTTTATGTCTTGTTTTTTAAACAGATGTTTAAGAGCTGAGTGATCAGTATGAACAATAGTTTTTGATAGTATAAGATAGGATCAAAATTTATCAAATGCAAAAACTACAACATAAGTTTCTTTCTCGGTTATGGTGTATTTTTGTTGAGCTGGGTTGAAAGTTTTGCTTGCAAAATAGATTAGGTGAAAGTATTTACCATCTTTTTGACTTAAGACAGCTCCAACTGCAAAATCACTTGCATCACACATAATTTCAAATGGAAGATTCCAGTTTGGGCTTACAATCACAGAAGCACATGTGAGTTTCTCTTTTAATAATTCGCCATTTCAGAACTTGGCCTTTTTCATGGTTGTAGATAATTGAATTCTCTTCGCGTGGCCGCCAGAATCGCGTCAAACGGAGTTTGTATGACCGAGTTATGGCCAAAATAATGAACAGTGTCGGGAGATCATTAACTTGAGTTATTTCTTCGTTTAAGCTTCAATTCTTCGTGTATTCTTCCGTATTCTTTCACGACACGTACCTAGAACATATAGTAGCAAATATACTTGATTAAGTACTGGAAGTTTACGAGAAATGATCAAATAATGCAAATAACACCGCCGAAAACATGTATAATCTAGGCGTTATCAAGGTTGTTTAGGCATTTGTCGAAAGAGTTTCCAAAGACGGAGAAATCATCCATGAATACTTCTCCTGATTCTTAAATCATGTCATAAAAGATTGCTAACATGCACCTTTAAAATGTAGCTGAAGCATTACATAATCCGAAAGGCATTCGTCTATAAGCGTATATTCCAAAAGGACATGTGAATGTTGTTTTTTCTTGGTCTATAGGATCGATAGGAATTTGAAAGTATCCAGAAAAACCATCAAGGAAACAGAAATATTTATTTCCTGTGAGTCTTTCTAACGTTTGATCCATAAACGGCAAAGGAAAATGATCTTTTGTGGTTGCTTCATTGAGTTTACGATAATCGATGTATACTCGCCAACCCGTAACGGTTCTTGTTGGGACAAGTTCATCATTCATGTTTTTGACTACTGTAATACCGCCTTTCTTTAGTACACAGTGAATAGGACTAACCCAAGGACTATCGGCAATTGAATAAATAATACCGGTATCCAAGAGTTTCACGATTTCTTTTTTAACAACTTCTTCCATGTTTGGATGCCTTCTCTGTTTTTGGACAACTGGCTTTTTGTCATCCAGAAGTTGTATCTTATGTTTACAGAATGATGGACATATACCAGGAATGTCTGTCGTTTTCCAGGCAAAGGATTCTTTATGTTTTTTTAGGACGGATACAAGTTTGCTTTTGTTTTAAGCAGAGAGTTTAGATGATATGATCATAGGAAGAAAAGATGGTTCTTCCAGGAATACATATTCCAAGTTATCAGGAAGAGGTTTGAGTTCAAGATCCGTATGAGGTTCTTCAAGAGATGTCTTGATTTTATAATCGGTGTTGATGGTGATTTTCTCGAATGGTGGTTCTTCGGTGTCAGATTCAGAGTGATAGTTTTCATCGGCAGTCATTGCTATGAATTTATTGAATTCAGAAAAGATTTATTCTTTGAGAACGGTTCCTTCGATGGAATGGAGGATTTTGCTTTCTTCGTCAAGAAGAACATCGAAATCTTCTTCTAAGATTTCATCGATAACATCGATACTAAAACATGTATCATCATTTGAGTAAGAGTGTTTCATCGCAGAGTCGATATTAAAGATCATTCGTTCAGTCTCACCTCCAAGATTGAGTTGTTTCTGTTTAACTCGAATAACTGCATCAGCAGTGTGAAGAAAGGGTCGTCCCAAGATGAGGGGAACTTTGCTGTCTTTTTACATTTCGAGAATAACAAAATAGGCAGGGAAGGTGAATTTACCAACTTCAATGAGCATATTCTCAGCTATTCCAACAGGGTATTGGAATGACCTGTCAGATAATCTTACGCTTATTTTAGTAGGTTTAAGAGTTTCGAGAGATAGTTTTGCATATAAGGAATATGGCATAAGGTTAATGCTGACACCTAGGTCGGCCAAAGCATTGTAGGAGAAGGTTTTGTTGAAATGACACGGAATAAGGAAACTTCCGAGGTCTCCGAGTTTTGGTGAAACTTTATTTTGGATCATCGCTGAACTTTCATCGCTTAAAAAAGCGGCTGAAATTTGTTTGATTTTATGTTTGTTGCTTATGAGTTCTTTGAGAAATTTGCCATAGTTAGGCATTCCGACTAAGACGTCGACAAGAGGTACGTTGATTCGGACGGCTCAGATCATGTCGAGGAATTTTCCGTATTGGGCCTCCATTTTTTCTTTTCTAAGGCGTTGAGGATATGGGATTTTTGGTATGTATGGTTTGGGTAACGGTGTTTCTTTGACTGGTTTCGGAAGTTGAGTTTTTGATTTTGGTGTAGGTTCATCGTCTTCATCATCGCTATCAAAGTTGATAGGGTTTTTAGAATTGTTTTGTTGATCATTCGGGTTATCTGGTAGATCATATGATTTACCACTTCTTGTGAATATGGCATTTACATGCTCATTACGAGATTGCGGTGGTTGGTAAGCCTTAGAGTTGCTACCTCGTGGGTTTGGTTGAGTGTTACTAGGAAGAGATCCAGAAGGTCCACCAGATTGCTTGTCAGCGAGTCTGTCGAACTTAGTTTCGAGGTTTTGAATTGAAGCTTTATGATTTTTGGCTACTATTTCGGGTTGAGTTTTGAGGTCCATAAATGTTTCTTTGACAAAAGCGTTGGTTGATTGTTGAGACTTCATGAAATCGTTGAATTGTCTTTGAAGATCATAGGATTTATCATCGGTGTTGGATCGGTAATTATCTCGGTTGTAATCATTCCGTCCGCTTGAACGCCAATTATCGCGATTTGAGACTCGGTCGCGGTAATCATTGTAAAAACAAGTCTTACGGAAAGTTTGCATGAATTTAGCTTCTTCTTCACGGGACATAGGTATGTCATCATCATTAAGATCGGGTATTGGTTGTTTAGCACGAGATTGGAGTTCTTTGTACTGAGCATCTATTTTTACGGTCATGGCATCCATTCGGGCCATAATTTTATCAGTGTCGGTTTTATTGCTACCTTCATCGACGAAAGCAAGGGTTTTCTTAAGAGATGATTTGGTTTTTTGATTTTTAGCCCAATCAAGCTTTAGTAGGACTTTGTCTTCGAGAAGCTGGTAAGCTTGATTTGGTGTTTTATAGAGGAAAATACCACAAACTGCGGCATTTAGAACTTCTTGGGTTATTTTGCTGAGACCATGATAGAAGATTTTGATAATATTGCCTTTGGACAGATTATGACCATGGAAATTTCTAAGCATTTCCTTCATACGAAGCCAAGCATCGGTTAGAGATTTATTCTCATGTTGAGAGAAAGCACGGATTTCTTCGAGGAGTCAGTCAAAAAGAGCTGGAGGAAAGAATCGGCTGATGAAAGCAGTTCGAAGTTCATCCCATGTTTCAATAGTTCTTTCGTTGAGTTTTTCCAACCATGTTTTTGCTTCTCCAGTGAGTGATAAGGGAAACATCATTAGGCGGACAGCTTCATTTTCGGTGTCTCTGTATTTAAACATATTGCAAATTCCGAGAATTCATGAATGTGTTTATGAGGACCGGTTTTGGTTCTACCATAAAATTGGTTTCCTTTGATGAGAGTCAAGTGGTTACCATTTATGGCAAATTCGTTTGCGGTTTCAGGAATAGTGATTACGGAACCGGGAGTCGGAGCGACAACACGGTCGGCAGCCCACATGGGTTCATCATCCATTGGATCGTAATTTCGAAGAATATCAAGGAAGTGATGGAAGTAATTGATGTTCAGAATTGGTGGATAGACAATTCTCGGGTGTTGAGGTAGATTGTTTCTTTGATCGAACAAAACTCTTCTGTTTCGTCGATGAAGTCTTCGATTCAGAGTGCGTTCAGGTTCGGGTAATGGTTCAATTCAACAAGTTCAGAATTGGAAGCACGTGTATGCATGTAAGGGATAATTTGTTTAGGTCAGTTTGCCAGAAAACTGTACGGCGAATTTTGAAAAAGAGGAGGAGTTAAAGTGATTTTCCAGAGTTGACTACAGAACAACTTAAAAATCCCCGGCAACGGCGCCAAAAACTTTGATGTGTTTCAAAAGCTTTAAATTTATAATGACTGAAAATATTAATTTTTATTATAGGGAAACACACAGGTAAAAGTATAACCCACGTATGTAGTATAATCTTTTTAGGTAAGACCAGGTCGTCCACAGGGATTTGAGTAGTATTCAAATAATCAGAAAAAAAGAGACTTTAACAATTTTTAAAATAACTTTTGTTTTTACCAGTGATAATAAAGATGACTACTCGGATAGTTGAAAATAATTCATAAGTGTTTGAAATGATTAAGACCTTGAAAATGAAACCTTAGTTTATAAAAAGGATTTCTCGTCAGAAAACATTTTCACAAATTAACTTGATTAACTCAAGACTTATATTTAGTTGACTAAACCAAGTGTGTCACTTAAATAGTCCAGTAACTTGTTATATCAAAGCTTATTTTGTTTATCAGTTTACGAAAGTAGATTTCTTAACACAGATGATAAAGATTATAGACAAATCTTTAAAACCACATAGATCATAACTGGTCTTTCGACCTATACCGATATGATTATATAATCTAAGATTGATAAGCAAAACCGACAAGATAAGACATAATAGGGTCGCAACATAAGCGTGAGATTAAAGAGATCATGATCATACCAAACACTTATTCATTATCATAACATCACCGAGTAGCCATGAGAGATTTAGCCTCTCATGGCTAAGGAGTTCATAACATAACTTGATTCGATAACAAACTTCATTCTTTTACTAAACTAGTATGGTGTTCTTCGTCGTTCTTGGTGATTTAATCTTGATTCTTCAAAGGATATGGTGTTTATACTTGGAGAATGATTGGACAGTGTTTAGGACTTCATAAAGGGGGTAATTGTGTGTATTACTTGAAGAATGGATGAAGGGATGAATGAAAAGGATTGAAATTCGTCCTCTATTTATAGGCTGAGTGAGGGTCGAAGTGCGACGCACAAAGTAAAATGTGCGGCGTACTTGGTGATTAAATGCAAAAGGAATTAAATGTTTATTGGAGAAGTGCGGCGCACAAAAGAATTTGTGCGGCGTACTTGTGGTATTAATGCAGTAGTATTTATGATTTCAACGTCAGATGGGAAGTGCGACGCACAAAATACTTTGTGCGTCGTACTTATGGAGATAATGCATTTTTTGACTGTCTTTTAATTCCTTTGACTTGAGGATAAGTGCGGCGCACAATTGGTAAGTGCGGCGCACATTTGCACTTTTAGGCTTGATTCTTTATCTTTTCTTGTATGTTGTGTTCCTTAGCGTATAAGTACGTGATCTTTGTTGTGTTTGACCTCGGGATATCTTCAAGTGAACCTGCAAGCAATTCAAGCTATTAAGTATCGAAAGTTCACGAGAAATGATAAAATATAAACAAATAACGCACCAAAAACATGTATAATTTGGGCGTTATCAATTTTACACAAACCTCAAGAAATGAAGTTGCACAATCCGCAGAAAACACAAACCGCAAGAAATTGAAATTGCACAAACCGCAGGTTTAGGAAAAATTGGGCATAGTTTCTTTTCGTCTAATTGTCATAAACCGCAAGGAATGTGTAACCTGTTTTGACACAAACCGCAAGCCCTTAGAAAACACAAACCGCAAGAATTAGTTTGCACATTCCGCAACCTTCATGCGTACACAAACCGCAACACTCATCCTTGTTACACAAACCGCAAACATCAAACTCAAACCCAGATGTTTGATTCTTAAAAACGTTTTTTGATGTTTCAAAAGGCTTCTAATAAGTTCCTAATATCGTAGAAGTAACAACTATGATGATTGAAAATAAACACTTGAAGCACGAAATGGTACAAAATCTATTTAAAAGCTACGGTTTTTGAAATGAGCACAAAGATTCCACTTTTAAATCCATAATAAGTTTGTAATGGTTTGTTTTAGCATAAACTTATCCCTAAATGTTTGTAAAACATAAAGTACCAAGCTTTTGATTACACAAAGCTTATATGAACAATAAGCCGTGCACAATAAGCTTGGAGTAAGCTTCGGTAATAAGCCAAAACAAAGAAAGAAAATGAAACTAAAAACACTAAACACCCCAAGGCTCTTGATACCACATGTTAGGCTATCACATCACATCAAAACACACGAAAATAAGGAAAACTCTTAGAAAAAGAAAGAGGTTTGTAACACCCCCATTTTTACATATAGCAGCGGAAGCTAATCTGGGGTATTACTTCAAAGGTACAACAGTCATAATCAT
>BQNB010084640.1:0-28691 GCA_026074375.1 Tanacetum coccineum | reverse complement strand
TGACATTTTGATGAAGTTGTGAATGGATATCGGATCTTAAGTGTTATGAAGTGTTGATTGTATTGTGGTGAGAGATAATTCAATTAACTTTCACGGGATTTTATAACTCTATGATTAAAACCGAGAAGGAAAAAGATTACTTGTCGGGATTTTACAAAATCAATAGAAAAACCGTGAAAGTAGAATTGACATATTTCGCTTCGCTAAAAGTTGCATGTTTCGCTTGAATAATCAATACTTGTTTCGCTTGAAAAAACAAAATTGCATGTTTCGCTTCAACTTCTAAACATATTTCGCTTGTCAATTAACATATTTCGCTTGACAGTTTAACATGTTTCGCTTCGACTATTAACCTGCACATTTCGCTTGTCTTCTAACTTATTTCGCTTAACAACTAAACTTGCATATTTCGCTTAACAGTCAACATATTTCGCTTCTCATTTTTTAACATATTTCGCTTCGAATTAAACCTGCATGTTTCGCTTGGATATCAAACGTACATATTCCGCTTGAAATTACACCTGCATATTTCGCTTAACCTATGACATGTTCCGCTTGCAGTCACTTTCGGGTGAAGGACCACTTTCACAAACAAACAAGTTGTCCTTGTGTTGTGAAGCAACAATTGTGGATCTTTGTCCCTTAATCCCAACCGGTTTGGGACCACAATTAGGATAAGACAAACCACAAATAAGCCCGAAATAAGCTTGAAATAAGCTAAGAAATAAGCTCGGTATAAGCTCAAAAATAAGCACAAAAATTATGAGAAAGCTAATAAACGAGTTTGAAGACCAAAGTAAAAGGATTACGTGACTCTTGTGACGCTTCTATCTCAAACGAAAATATACCACGTCGAGTAAAAAGAAGAGAAAAGAAGAATAATAAGCCGAATAAGCTTAACAAGCATATAAGCTAAAAAGAAAAAAAAGGAAACCGTGAGCTTATGTTGTCAAATAAGCTACGATTGATATGAGACCAAAGAAGGAAAGACGAAAAGTAACCAAGAACATAATAAGCCACGAAATAAGCCTCTGGATTGAGCTTATGAACCACGAATCAAACACTAAACACCCCTTGGCGAGTGATACCACATCTTAGTCCTAAATAAAATCCTTACACAACAATAATCAAACCCAAATAAGCTCTATGTGAGCCGGATATGAGGAAAGAACAAGAGAGAAGAAAGAAAACTTGGAATATTAGTTTAGAGAGAGAAAGTGGTGAGTACAATGTGAACCAATGCAACCAACACCCTCTCCATGTGTGAAGAGGGTTTCTTTTATACCCAAGCCTTCTAGTTAGCTCATGGGCTTTTCTACTTGGGCTGGGCTTGGCATATCTTGGGCTTTGAGCCCGAAACACGAATAATATTAGATTACAATCCAAGCCCCGACTAGCCTATTACAATACAAGACCCAATTTGACTTTATAAGACCGATAACATTCTTGTTCGACTTAATATAATTAAGGCTAACAATTTTTCATTGGGGGAAAATGATACTCAAATGTGTTTTGAACTGTTTTGAATTAAACTGTGCGAAATGTGGTTTTGTTTTTGGACAAGATACGTGCTTATGACTGCTATGTTAATATTATGTATTGCATGATTGTTTGGATCGAATGGGTACGTCTACCCAGTATTTGTGTGATTATTGGAGCGGATGGGTACGCCTACCCTAGTTTGTGTGTGGTCCTGCCCTAATTTAGTGCACCAGCTGGTACGCCCTTTAGGTGCGTAAGTGACATATGGTGATTGACTAGCGGGGATGCTATGTCAGGGATTGTTTGCATATATATTCACTGTCATATTGCACTATTGTCCACTGTTTTAAATATTGACACAACTTTTGGGTTTAAGGTCAAACCTACGAGCTCACCAACTTTATTGTTGAAGTTTTTGAGTATCATTTTCAGGTGAAGTGAAAGAGAAATAAGTTAGTGATTTGTGATAGGATACTTAGAAGTATCCTGAGTGGATTTTTCATGTGAAGTCTTGCTTGTTTATTTTATTTGGTTTTATTATTTGAAATAATTTGGTTTAAGTTTTAGTCCCCTGTGTGGGCATTTGAAATATGTAAGAGATTTTTGAAATTGGTTATGATTTGGGATATCACTCGAGGTTGTTCGAGGTGGATGGTCTTCGTAACACTTGAAGTTTATGCATTGAAGTTTTCTCTATATTGTATCTTGTGTTATGATTGATTATTATGTTGCATTCCTGAGTTTTCACCATTATCGGGGTGTGACGGATTGGTAATCAGAGCCAAGGTTATAGAGAACTAGGTGGGCTGACCTAGACTATAACCTAAGATCCATCATTTAGTTGCGTATAGGATCTATGTGCGCGGTGTTCCGCTTTTGCATGCTTTCGCGTGTTCGCGGTTTGGTGCTTTAGTTATGTAAGTCATTGAAATGTGTCAGCTCAATATTGAGTACGACAGAGAAAGGATGCGAATATAAGTACGGTGGCCAACGTAGTTATAAGCGTATCACAACTCACTCATACTTAGTAATGTCGATCACACGAATCGATATTGACACCATAAGGTGGTATTATGTGTATAGTTATATATATAGTAGGATTATATATATATATATATATATATATATATATATATATATATATATACCAGTCTTCCCACTTACCTAACGTTGCCCATGTTCTCCCTTGTGTAAATAATGCCGCCAAGGATAAGGACCCAAAGTGCTGGCTGGCCAATTGCCGAATCAACAAGAGGGGAACAGGTGACGGTGGAAGAAGTGGGTGGAATGGGTAGAGGACATATGGAAGGTAATGATGACGTGTTAACGAATTGAATGTCCACAGGAAATGACCACTTTGGGAGCTGATTAGGGGCGTAAGGAGAGTTTAATAGGAATGAGATGGAGTCAATTAGGGGTGTAGGAGGAGCACCCGACTTTCGAACGATCATTTCACAGCATTGCAGACCTCATTACCCGCCATGCTAGCTTTAGGTTGGTAACCAATAATAATGTGTGGAAGCTCAAAAATGGGTAATGTGGTTAAGATAACGTTCAGGAGAAACGCATGGGGGAATCTGATAGTAAATGGTAACCGGTAATTGTTTCATATCGAAGCTCTAGCTTGTAACCCTAAGGAATATATGGTAGTAGCGGGACTGTAGTTCTATCTCAAGGATTGAGAAAATGGAGTACCTGGGCAAGATATGATGGTCTGTAGTATTGACCAAAAGTGTAATACATTGCTTGGTTTATTGTGGGTAAGTCTTTTAACGGTGGTGAACTCTCAAATCCGCACGCTAAGCCGGGAAGTTGCTGTTAGTATGTCATGGAATGACTTTAAGTTTATGATGATAGAAGAGTTTTGTCCTAGTCATGAAATGCAAAAGTTAGAAACTGAGTTGTGGAATCACGTCATGGTCGGGGCTGGCCATGCTGCGTATACTGATAGGTTTCATGAGTTGGCTAGGTTAGTTCCACATTTGGTAACTCCAGAAAGTAGGATGATTGAGAGGTATGTGTATGGCCTTGCTCCACAGATCTGTGGGATGGTGGCAGCAACAGAGCCAAAGACTATACAGAAGGCTGTGCAGATTTCTGGTGCACTGACCGATGAGGCTGTTAGGAATGGATTAATTAAAAAGGTTGAGAAAAGAGGAAATATGGGGGAACCTAGCAAGGATAAGAAGGGTGGGGATGATAATAAGAGAACTAGGACTGGAAATGCTTTTTCTACTACTGCAAACCTTGTAGAAAGGGAGAATACGGGTACTTGGCCCAAGTGTACAACCTGCAACTCCTACCATGCACCTGGAGGGCATTGTCGCACATGCTTCAACTATAACCGCCCGGGTCATTTGGCAAAGGATTGTAGAGGCGTGCCGAGGAATGTGAATCCTGTCAATGCTAGAAACCCAACTGTTAGGGCATGTTATGAGTGTGGTAGTACCGACCATGTCAGGTCAGCTTGTCCTAGATTGAATAGGGCACAAGGACCGGAAGAAAATGGTCCAAACCAAGTTGCTGCTAATAATGGGGGTCATGGTTGTGGAAACCAAGGGAACCAAGCTAGGGGTAGGGCATTCATGTTGGGAGCAGAGGAAGCTCGCCAAGATCCGAACATTGTGACGGGTACGTTTACTTTGAACAATCATTTTTCCACTACCTTATTTGACTCTGGTCCCGACTATAGTTTTGTTTCCACTACTTTTATACCCCTGTTAGGCATAGAGCCCAGCGATTTAGGTTTCAGGTATGAGATTGAGATAGCTAGCAGGCAGCTAGTAGAGATTGATAAGGTTATTAAGGGTTGCAAACTAGAAATCAAGGGTCATGTCTTTAACATCAAAGTGATACCTTTTGCCCTTTTGTGTTCTGAATATTTCATTTATAGTCCTTTGACTATTTGACGTTTGTTAGTTTATTCAGATAATGTACCGTGTTGACGGTGGTGATTTTTTGAGAATTGTGATGATTTATGGTTTATCGTGATTAATAATTCCTTTTTGGAGGTTATTATTATGTTATTTGTATTCCGGGTGGTTTGACTCGTGAATTTTGAGAAATGCCAAAAAACGAGTCATGACACGTCCGTTAATGTCCAAATGAGTTTTGAAGGGCGTAAAGTGAAAATATGTCGTGTAAATACTCTAGGTTAATGGAAAAGTATTTTTAAAGTGAATAAAAATACTAATTAACTTTGGGGGATAATTTACGGTTGAGTTTTACAAGCTTTTAAGTGATTCCGACACGAAAAGAAAGACCCGAGACCCCATAGGATCCCATGGCCGGTCAAGATAGTCAATGTGAGACAACATGTCTATTTTCTAGCAAAGATGTCCATGCATTGTACAATATATTCCATGTATCCACCAACATTCCATTCATTTTCATTTCATTTCAAAAAATAAAACACACACTAGTGTGTGTGTGTGTGTATGTTATTCGTCTGCCACCTAAACCAACACAAACACCGTAAATTTTCCAACTTTGATCAAGAACGTGATATTCCGGGTTGATACGAGTATTTAGGTATTCATTTAAACAACGTTTGGGTTGTCCGGTTCGTGTCGAAATCTATATTTTTGAAGATTTTCTTGTAAGTTTTCAAATTTAAATTTCGTTTGTCCTTTCGGGTTTACATTGATGCATAGATGTTAGTTGTACAAGTTGATCGTTGTAAAAATCGATTTTTGGAAACAAAACGGATATTAAAAGGGGTGTTTGGTTCGTCGGATCTGAAGAAGAAAAAAGGGTTTTTTTGTAGTTTTGATATTGTGGTCGTGATGGTTGAATAACATATGTTGCTAGATAGCTTATTTTGAATAATAGCTTGTATAGCTTATTTGGTGGGCTTTTCGTGGCTTATTTGAGCTTATATGCTCACGTCACTATTCACAATCACAAGGAAAGTGATTTTGATTATTTTCGTGATATGGCGTATGTTTGTGGACTATTTTTATAGCTTATGGTAGTAACCAAATGCGATACGTAGCTTATTAGCTTATTGTCAAGCTTAATATATGTATTGTGGAGCTTATAGGCTCACGACCAATAAGCCTATTTAAGTCGTGGCTTAATGGGAGGGCTTATTGTGGTCCGGATTATTTTCTACTTATTAGTATGAGCTTATGTATATAAATGGACCTTGGTTTTGGACTTGGATCGTATTATGGACTTATAAATATCTTAATGGACCCTTATTGGGCCTTAAAGCCCAATAAGCGATATTTAGTCGTTATAAGAGTTTTGACGGACTTTTTGAAAGTGAAGTGTATTTACGAAGTGATATTGAACGCTATTTTAGGAAAAACGTTTTAGTAAACGTTAAAGATTTAGATTTTGGAATTTTGTTGAAAAGTGTCGAAATAGTGAAAATGTTGAAATTAAGGTTAAAAACCTAGAAAACGTTTTATGAACGTATGGGTCATGTTAAAATTTTGTAAAAAGTTTATACTTAGAAATTTTACAAAAAATCATGATTTTTGATTTTTAAATAATAAAATATTATTTTATTATTTTATTTATTTAATATATTCACTAAAAGACGAAAAATATAATTTTTCTTGAAACTTCACAAATATGTTTATTATAAGTAAACGTTCTATTTTCAACTCTATTATGATTATTTTTACGGTGACTAAGGTTACCGAATGGAATTATCGAGATATATTTATAATTATTAATTATAAATATTTACTTATATTACTTATCTATTTTCTTTAAATAGTATAAGTATGTATTATTGAGTAATGGGATTGATATGATTGTTGGGATATGTCGTCAATCATCACACCACTAAATTGTTATGGGTAATTGTACAACGCGTCTAAACTCTATGCATCAAACGTGAAGACTGTTTTGGGAATGAATGATTAAAATGGGACATTAACTAGACTAGGTCGTGTGTGGACGTCGTTGCATTTGCCTGTGTAATTGAGATTTGGTTGCTTAAGACTTGCTTGAGGTGAGTTCTTGTAGCCCCATTTTTCTACTGTTTTTCCGTTGGGGGAAAATGATACTCAAATGTGTTTTGAACTGTTTTGAATTGAACTGTGTGAAATGTGATTTTGTTTTTGAGACAAGATATGTGCTTATGACTGCTATGTGAATATTATTCATTGGATGGTTGTTTGTATCAGATGGGTACGCCTACCTAGTATTTGTGTGATTATTAGAGCGGATGGGTACGCCTACCCTGGTATGTGTGAGGTCCTGCCCTAATCTAGTGCTCCAGCTGGTAGGCCCTTTAGGTGCGTAAGTGACATATGGTGATCGACTAGCGTGATTGCTAGGTTGTTTGAAATATTGGCACAACTTTTGAGTTTAAGGTCAAACCTACGAGCTCACCAACTTTCTTGTTGACGTTTTTGAGTATCATTTTCAGGTGAAGTGAAAGAGGAATAAGTTGATGATTTATGATAGCAGACTTAGAAGTATATCGAGTGGATTTTTCATGTGAAGTCTTGCTTGTTAATTTTATTTGGTTTTAGTATTTGGAAGATTTTGGTTTAAGTTCGGATTTAGTCCCCTGTGTAGGCATTTGAAATATGTAAGAGATTTTTGGAATTGGTTATGATTTGGGACATCACCCGAGGTTGTTCGAGGAGGATAGTCTTCGTAACACTTGAAGTTTATGCATTGTAGTTTTCTCTATATTGTATCTTGTGTTATGATTGATCATTATGTTGCAATCCCGAGTTTCTGTCATTGTCGGGGTGTGACAGTTAACCAACGCGTTGTACGTGCTGAAGATTCCGTAGGAATCTTGTGTCCGGATGGTTGCTTACTGAATTTTGGCTTTCTTCTTGTGTTTGAATCAAATAAAAATTGAGTTAACAAATAACATAATTTGAGTCTAATGGTCATTTTAAGCTGAATGTATTTTCTAATGGTAATTTTAGTAAAATGAATATGAATTCAGCTTATTTGATTCTTTAAATATATGGCATGGCTAACTCAGACATGTTTTCAATTTTAACTCAATATGCTGTCTAATTAAACTAAATTGGATACCCATGTTGTATTGACACGAACTACAAAATTAAAACTTGTGTTGAAGCCAAATTGACAAGAGTGTCTTTTCTCTAGGTTGAACGGAAAATAATCGAACCCTTTGATATGATTCACATGCTTTAATGTGATTTGGAGTTAATACCTACCAAGGGAGCGAATAACGAGTACTTCATCATATTTGTTGATGGTGGTATAAAATATTGCTATTTATACTTACTTGAGAGTAAGGATATAGACAAGATTGTTCTATCTAAATAAGTTGAGAATCAACTTATTATCGAAAACAAAGTGGTTCGAAGTCATATCGGAGGTGAATATGTGTCTCTATTTCTAATATATATTGTCGTCTACACAAACAACAGACAGTTCAAAGATATCAAGTTCTACTGGCTGCTAGGAGGCTAAGTATATTTCACAAGGGAAGGTTCAAATGGTAACACCTACCTATCATATGCAAATTATCAACTGCAAAACTCTGGGAGGAAACGAGTTATATCGGCTACCTTTTCTTTTAGATAAGATCCCTTGTAAAGATATAAGTAATTTTTTTTGAAATATGGGACAGAGATGAAAACTATCTTATAAGTATTTACTAATGTGGGGGGTTATCTAGCTAAGGATATCAGTATTATTGAATCCCCAAGGCCATTTACCTTCATATATTTTGACATGAATACTGTGAATTGCATATATTCTTGATTATGTCATACCGTAGGGCTTTAGGTTTCCTTGTTGTATGTTGATTACCCAGGACTACGGTATTACAATGGAATAATGAAGGTGATTTTCTTCTTTAAAAATATATTTCCTTGCTAACAAAGGAAATTGAAAGATCATCTAGAATAGATGACGAAGTTGTCCAAGATTAGAGACAACGGGATGATAATGATCTCCAAGATGAACCTAGGAAGAAGAAGTTGAACCTGGAAGAAGCAAAAGGGAAAGAACTGAGAAATCGTTTGGACCCGACTTTGTTTCTTTTATGGTAGAAAATGAACCTACTTCTTATCGAGAAGTGGTAACTTCCTCGGAATGACTCAACAGAAAGAAGCCATTATAAGTGAAATAGATTCTATTTTACAAAAACATACTTGGGAGCTCGTGGGTTTACTTTCTGGTGTAAACCTCTAGGTTATAAAAGGATCTTCAAAAAGAAGATGAAAGCCGATGGTACCATTGACAAGTACAAAGCAAGATTGCTAATCAAATGATTTAGACAACGCGAAGGTCTAGATTACTTTGATAGTTATTTACCTGTTACGCGAATAACCTCGATTAGATGGTTTATTGCTTTTGTGCATGAAGAAAATTTGAAAATTCATTAAATGATATGAAAAGTTGATGATTTCTAAACGAGAGGATTTTAGAAAAAAATACTATACATGAACCAACTGTAGGTTTCATGGCTCTTGAAAGAGAGTCAAAGTTTGTAGGTTGTTAAGTCATTATATGGCTTAAGGCAAACTCCTAAACATATGGACATCAAAATTTTTGACCCATATCTGTAATGAATGTGGATTAAAATTAATGGATGTATGTGTGATCCATATGTACTCTTGTGTTGATACATAGATGGTATAATTATCACTTGAAGTGATAAGAAGATAAACAAATCCTCTAATGACATGTTGGAGTCAAGATTTGATATGAATTTCATTAGTTGTTGGATATGGTTCTTAGATGTAAACCAATATAGATTTGTTTTGAAGTCAAAAATATTATAAGGACAATATCCTTGAGAGGTTCAATGTGTGAGATTTCGGCCTAGCTAGAATCCAATGACATCATTTTAATCTATTTAAAATAGAGGTAAAGGTGATGCCCATTTTGAATACTCAAAGAATATTGGGCATCTTATGTGTCTAACTTGATTTAGAACTTATAGTCAGGTTAAGTAGATATACCAGTAATTCATGTAGGGACCATTTGAATAAGTAGTACACGAGTACTATGATACTTACAATATTGCATTATGGAAGATATCGACTGCTATCAAAATGATAGGAGTAATGCAAGTTACGGATTCTTATATATATAGGACTTCTAGATACACTTAAGCGGATTGTATTTACGTAAGTGGAAAGCTATGTTCTTTGAAATCTTGAATTGTATTTCTAAAACAAAGCTTATAGCTAAATCTATGATGAAATCTAAATTTATCATTTGAGATAAATTTATAAAATATGCAGGATATTTACGTTAATTCGTAAAACACATACCAAGATGGCGTAAACCGGTAACGCATGTTTATTCAAGTGTGCTAGTCAATTGAATTTCGACAAGCTATATCACAATGTAAAACGGAAGTCTGAAGATATATTCAAATCTTAGACAGTTCTTGGTTGCCGGACAACTACTCTCAAATAGAGTTATCACGATTGACTACGTAAAGTCAATGGATAACATCGCGGATCCGCTTACGAAAGGCTTAAGCAGAGAGTTAGTTAGAGAGTCGTCTAAAGGAATGTGACTATAGCCTTACAGAGGAATGGTTTCTGAGGAAAACATAACACCAGTTGACCTGTAATAACCAAGATCTGGGTTAGTTAGGGACTACCTAATCATAGAAATGTGGAGAGAAGTTCGTCATTGTGGGTTATGTGTGGTACTTAAAAATGTAACATCTAATCCATTTCCTATCTCAAAATATGATTGCGTGAGAGGTTAAACGTATGGCTTTAATGATTCATGATGAAATCACAAAGCATAATGATTCAAGATGAAATCGCAAAACATATGTTTTTAATGATTCAGGATGAGATCACTTATGTGAGATAGAAGTAGGTCGCTTCGAAGGGAATTGTGGGGGTTGGTAGACTCCTAAATGATATCGCTGGCCACAAGGTACATTCATTTGCTTTTATTCACTCAAAAGACATCAATTTCCTTGTTATACAATGAGATTGGCATTCTCTTTTACTTGCGTGGTTTTCTGACCTCACAATAGTTACTATAAGACGAATAAGTTTTTCAATGAAAATGCAGAAGGAGCAAGAACGAAAGCATTTCCCTTCAAGTGTTGAGAGTCATATAAAGGAATATGATGTCACAGAGGAGCATGCCTACGAATGTTTGCACAAGCAAATAGAATATGTGTGGAAAGATATTAATCGAGAGGCCCTCATGACTAAAAATGTTCCAATGCATATGATAATGATTGCCGTTAACTTGGTGCGAATTTGGGACGCTTTATACGAAAATGATAAGGATAATTTCACATTCGCGGAAGGACTCAAAGACCAAATCAAGTCCCTCTTCATTGATGCTATGCGCATTTGAATTTCACTGCATTGTCATCCAGCTATGTCAAAACAAACAATTACCTGTGTCTCAGTTGATTAAGATCTCAACTTTTTAATTTGGTGTTTGGTAGCTTCGAAAGTTCAAGTATTGGAAATCGACCATGCATGTAATAGTGTAATAATACAACACAAATAATGTAATTCCCCAAAGAACTATGAAATAATGAAATAATGAAATAAAATGTTTTCGGGTGTGTTTGTTTTACATAAAAAAAGTCTGACTGCCTCTTACCGCTTACCAGTCAGACGCGGTAAGAGGCCAAACTTGTTTGTTTTTTCTTTTCCATTCAGAAGCGGTAAGAGGTTACACATCTGACTCGGTAAGATACAGTGGTAATCTCTGATTGCCTCTGACGTGAATATAATCTAACAACGATCTTTTTGTTTTTCCGTTTTCTAAACATAAACAAGAATACCTTATAATTCTTTTGTTATCTCGAAACATAAACCAAACCAACCCATTGATCCTACTTTTCGTGTTATTTTCTTGATTGTCTCGTCACCAGGAAGGTACGTGTGTTCTTGGGTTTTGGTTATTCAAAGATCAATGATGTGTTTGTAACAAAGATCTTAAAAAATCTTATAAAAACACTCACAAAACCTGAGAACTTTTTCTTATGTTTTTTCTTTTCCATTTCCTTGATAAGACGGTTTGGTAGGAGAAAAGTTGGGTGTCGTCTGGTTTGTGTTTAATGAAGACAAAAGATAGAAAAGACCTAGGTTTAGGGTTAGTTTTAATAGTGGGCTTGTCATTTGGTTATTGGTTTAGTTTTGGTTGGGCAATATAAAATATAATCTAAAGGCCCGAATCTTGTATAAAATTTTGTGTGGTTAGATGTAGGGGTGTTGATCGGTTCGGTTCGGTTCGGTTTTGGTTTTCGGTTTTTTCGGTTAATCTGCTCACCCCTAGTTAGATTTTGATATAACTTGAATTACAAATCAATATTAGGTTGAATATTAACTATGTTTAGTTACCCGCAGAGCTAGTTTATGTGAAAACGTGAAAGATTGTTAACCATAACACATTTGTTGATAATGTATACTTAAAAAACCGTTTTGCATCTTCTCCCTTATAAATTGTAAAACTCTCTGTATTGGGTTCGTTTATGAATGAAATGAAATGTTTTAGTTTCTCTCTTGTTTTTTGGAGTATTGCCCCGCAGTTAAAGGGCCTTATCCATCTCATCGCGTAATCTATTTCTTAGGAGATTGACCATCTCAAATCGGTCCCATAACAATGGTGCTTTCATTACTTTCTCAAATGCCTCCAACATCCAAACCATCTAAACCATCAACCCTCGAAGAATCCTTGGTTAAATTAGTTGACATCATGGATAAGTTTAACACCCACCTCGCTACACAAAACATGAAGCTCGAACTTGCTTCGTAAATTTGCCTGTCGCCCTCTAAACGTCAACCTTGTTTCAGTCTTACTACCATGCCACACAGTCATATTCAACCATCACTAAAACCGAGTCTATGATCACCATCCACCAATAACACGCACCATCCCTCTACCTAACAATCAAGATTACAAATATCCCAAATACTGACACCAAGGTTGTCACACAAACTTCCCTTTCCCGTACGGAGTCGACACCCTCTCCATTTAAAAGCCCGACTCACAATAGGACTCAAATCCAACCAAACAATTCTGTCAACCCACGCGCCACTGCTCCACACATTATCGGTACACAAAACAATCAAATGGTTTAGCATACAAAAAACCAACTTTTTGGACTACTGTTGCAACAACTTGCCACCACAGATTCTCCATTATAAAACCTATTGCCACTGGGAAACTATGTTTTATTTGGCCGAAAACATTTCCTCCTGGTCACGCTTGTCATCCACCAAAGTTTGTATTTCTTGAAACCGAACTCAAACCACCTTGGAAGTTACGTTACATCGGGTACAAAATCATGAGCCTTGAGGACAAGGCTCGCTTTCAAGGCGCGGATTATTGATACCCCGTGCCATGAGAGTAACAAAGGACCATTTCTTCATGCAAGATCAACAACTTTGCAAATATATGTCACGTTTAATGTTTTCACTTTCAGTTTGTAGTCCCACGTCTATTTCCTTTATGTGTCCTATTTTGTAGGCTAGTGGTGAGGTAGTTATGATAACTGTTTGTTTCTTCACTTTATAGAAATGTAAACTCTCTGTATTAGTTATTATTATGAATGAAATGAAAAGTCTTTAGTTTCTCTTTATAATTCTTAGAGTCTTGCCCGCTCTAAGGGCCTTATCCTTCCGCTTCTTAATCTAGTTCTTGGGAGATTTACCATCTCGAATCGGTATCATAACAGATGCAGTGGTAATCTCTGATTGTCTCTGACCTGAATATAATCTAATAACGATCTTTTTGTTATTCCCTTTTCTAAACATAAACAAGAATCTACCCCTCCTATATAGCAAGCTATCCTAAACTTGATCTCCTTCCCGAAACTCTATTAAAACTACACCCGACAAAAAAAACCTATCCAACGGACCTTAAAGAAAGTTTAGTTTTAACACAAAAAAACTCAATCACTTCCGGCAAAATCAAACGATTCATAATGAATCATTGAGATCCCTAACCAAAAACTCCCCCAAATAGAATTCAATCCCTAACCCACAAAAATCTCATAGAAAAATGATCTTGATAAATGAATTAATCAAAATCAATTAATGATGATCCTTAATACAAACACGCATCCACATGGTCAGATCAAAACAAACAATATTTGACGCAAATAAATAGTCGGTGATTTTCTAATTACTCTGTTCGAAAGATAGCATCCTTGGGCTGATCAAGTGTAGGTATTTTTGTACATTATTTTGTACATTGTAATGGGTTGTGTTCTAATTCGTTTCTCGTTTTTATGTACATTTTTTCATTGTTTAATGGGTATTGTTTGATGATATTTTGTGTTGTTGTCATAAGCAGCAGGGGGTTGCGAAACCTATCAGACAATCAAGCATATTGAGGAGCGGATATAGAAGTTGTAGTTTCGCCAAAGTTAAAGTTTTTCTTATAGATATAATAAAAAACATGAGCTATGCATATTAAAACAATTCTCATTGAATGCCAAGAACCAGGTAATGTTTTTGAAGCTATGTTCCTGATTCAATAATATTGTTGCGTAAGATGCTTTTGAGTAATTTAGAGCAACAAATAGAATACAAGTTTCGTGAGGTAACAACATATTCAGTTAGTAAGTTTAGTCATTATAGTAAAATCGTTATTATCTACTTGTGTATCAGACAAACACTAGACGTATCCAAAGAAGTTAGTGAGCAAGTACAACCAGTGGTTGCAACCGATGGCAAGTGTCTGGAGCACAAGAAAAGAACCTATCGGTATTCTTTCCTTTTAATCTTCTTTTTGACGTTGAAATTAAAATCATATAAAAGTTAAGCAGCTTTAATTATGCAATCCCAAACACCCCTTTCTTTAAGTACTTCTATCATCATGTTTAGGTTTTAAAAAACAGAGAATGACGTTCAAAACGCACACCCAAACACAATCCATATCTTTTTATAACATTTAGTTGTTCCAATTATGCACTTTTTTAAAAATTTCAGAGGAAATTAGAAAACTTTTGATTGTCTAATTCAATTACTTATGTTTACACAGTGTCAAAGTGCCAAGAAACAAACAATGCAGAAATAAAGGTAACAGGCCTTCGTGGTGTACTTTTTTGTTTATCTGAATTGTCAGTTAGTTATAATTTATACAAAATGTGTATTACTACCTTTAATTAAATAGGAAAACTGGAATATACAATAAACCTAATAGTCTGATGGTTTACATGGATTCATGCTCAACAGGGAATGTGAGACGTGTTTGAATATGTCACATATGTCCTACTTGAGCATAGGCTTTTTTTGACGGAGTCAAACCAACGCTCACAGTCGATGATGTTGCTAAAACTGCCATTTTCCTGGTAAGCGACGAAGCGAAATTATATTAGTGGATAAAATTTGTTTTAAGATGGTGGTTTTGCGTATTGTCAATCATCATTCTACATGTTCCAATTACCCTAATAATCTTGAATTATGATCTTTCCTCTTTCAACATAGATAGTCTATAAAGTACTTCATATGATCACATTTTCCTGCGTTAATTGTATCCAAATGTATCTTAAGATATACGATGTCGTGATATAGTCTAGATACATTTTTTTTAATTTACTAATATGTGTATGCAGCCAAGGAGGGCTCTGAGGTTTCTAAGATGGGCTTTTTTGAGTAGGTTGTTCGAAAAGAATGTAATATTATGGTTGTCGACATTGGTACATATAATATTACTCAATTTGTTGTTTTTCAGTATGTTTAGGTCGTGTTGTAGCATTTAGTTGCCTTTGTTATTAATGAATATAAAATGTTGAATGGAAAGTAATGACGTCTGATTTGCAGGTTTTAGCAAATGTTGTGCTTAGGAGAGCAGGGGATAATTTCTGTGCACTTTTCACAGGTTCGTGTTTGCTCCATTGCTTAATGAATATGAGATATTGGAAAGCTTAACGCCTGCATCGTTGTTACATAATTGCTTTTATTGTGCAGGGGAGGAATTGGAAGCACTATTGGAAAATCATTGCACTATAAATGTGTTGAATATGTGTTAAATATTTGAATTTCATCAGATTATTAAAGGATTCATGGCTCAAGTATGTTTACTTTTTTATCTAATGTCGATTAATCATTATGCCCTTATGAAATCTGCTCATTGGTGGGTTGAGTGACTTGGGACTTTTGATCTTTGACCCTTTCTTAGATACAAGACATTCGTTGCTGATCTATAAAGATCTTTTTTACCTCTTTTGATAGAACTTTCATTTTCAATCAATAGTTGTAGTTCGTCTATTGTTCTAGAAATATGAGTATTGGTCAATTTCACAATCATGTTTAAGAGAATGTTTTAAGATTTCTTGATGGGTAATTTTTTCAAACTTGTTTGTTTTTCTATAATTGTCTAAATGATTTTAATTTTTTGTTTTTTAAGTATACATTATCAACAAATGTGTTATGGTTAACAATCTTTCACGTTTTCACATAAACTAGCTCTGCGGGTAATTAAATATAGTCAATATTCAACCTAATATTGATTTGTAATTCAAATTATATCAAAATTTAACTAGGGGTGAGCAGATTAATCGAAGAAACCAAAAACCAAAATCGAACCGAACCGATCAACACCCCTAAATCTAACCACACAAAATTTTATACAAGATTCGGGCCTTTAGATTATATTTTATATTGCCCAACCAAAACTAAACCAATAACCAAATGAGCCCACTATTAAAACCAACCCTAAACCTAGGTACATAATATACTTTTCTATCTTTTGTCTTCATTAAACACAAACCACACGACACCCAACTTTTCTTCTACCAAATCGTCTTATCAAGGAAACTGAAAAGAAAAAACATAAGAAAAAGTTCTCAAGTTTTGTGAGTGTTTTTATAAGATTTTTTTAGATCTTTGTTACAAACACATCATTGATCTTTGAATAACCAAAACCCAAGAACACACAATCAAGAAAATAACACGAAAAGTAAGATCAATGGGTTGGTTCGGTTTATGTTTCGAGATAACAAAAGAATTATAAGGTACTAGCTTCAAGGCCCGCTTGATGGGCGTCTAGCTTTAAGATTATACAAAATTTAGTAGTAGAATGGAATATATAAATGACTTTAAATTGATTGACAATTTAAAAACAAAAAAGTAAAAGGTAAATTTTCATTGCAAAATATCTTAAAGGAAACGCAATCAATCTTGATTGTTTAAACATGAAGTATGTAAGAAAATAAGGGCAAACTTATATTTGATGAATGACTTCTTTATACACAACGTTCCTCATAGACTAATGGGGAACAAAAAATGGTCGGAGCAATGATTGTTGCACCTATGGCTCTTTTATTATTGGGCAAATCGCATAAAAAGGTACCCATCTTAGGTTCAATGTCAATTAAAGGTACTCATCTTTTTTTTTCTCAATTTAAGGTATCGATCTTTGTTTTGGTTGCAATGTTAGACAATTAACATGTTTTTTGGTTACATTTCTAACAATCGTTATTTTATTATTGCATCGTTAGTCCTTTATATGATTTTGTTGAGATTCATTATTTTTTGATTAAAAAAATTAATTTCGAAAAAAAAATTAATTTTGAAAAAAAAATTTTTTGGTTAAAATTTTTTTTAAAAAAAATTTTGGTTAAAATTTTTTTCGAAAGTAAAATTATTTTCGAAATTAATTTTTTTTTTAAATTAATTTTTTTTAAATTTTTTTCAAAATTAAATTTTTTTTCGAAATTAATTTTTTTTTTAAAAATTAGATTTTTTAAAAAAAAAAAATTTTGGTTAAAATTTTTTTAGAATTTTTTTCAAAATTAAATTTTGTTTCGAAATTAATTTTTTTTTTAAAATTAAAAAAAATTTTAATTTTTTTTCAAAATTAAATTTTTTTCGAAATTAAATTTTTTTTAAAAAATTAGAATTTTTTTAAAAAAAAATTTTGGTTAAAATTTTTTTCAAAAATAATTTTTTTTTCGAAATTAAAATTTTTTTCGAAATTAATTTTTTTAATCAAAAAATAATGAATCTCAACAAAATCATATAAAGGACTAACGATGCAATAATATAAAGAACATCGTTAGAAATGTAACCAAAAAAACATGTTAATGTCTAACATTCATACAAACAAAGATCGATACCTTAAATTGAGAAAAAAAAAGATGAGTACCTTTAATTGACATTGAACCTAAGATGGGTACCTTTTTATGCGATTTGCCCTTTATTATTACCATGTGCTTCAAATGCCAAATGATTTCAAGAAAACACAGTGATGCTAATCCTTATCTTAATATAGATAATACACAATTTGCCTTTGCGCATGATTGACTGATTTCTTGTATTATATAAAAACATATATACTAAAAAGTGGAGTAAAAAGCTTAAGAAAATCAAGTTAAATACAAATTCAATTGTCACGCTTGTAAATTTCCAAACGACACTTGAAGAAAGAATGAAAATCGTTCTTTTGTACAATTTCTTTTATGAGATTGAAATTCGGATTTTAAGATCCCGTTATCTCTTGAAAGCAGATATACCCGTAGAGCTTTCGCAAATTGTGTATTCCCTTAGCTACTGCATCGAGTATTAGAGTGTATGACAATAACAGTTGGTCACTCTCCTAATGTCAAAGAAACAATTGATGACTCTCCCAAAGTAACAAACAATTGGTGTACCCTTACATCCACAACATTTACTTACCTCCTGCAGAGCCGCTATAGCTCCTAGCATCAAGTGTGCTGGCTGTATGACACCATCTTATGTGGTTAATTTTCTTTTCAGTTTCCAAGCTCTTTATAGGCAAACTGGATTAATAACATAAACTGATGAGGACTAAATAAGATGTTCAACAAATGAAAAAGAGCATATGAAATTGTTTCTACTATGAATAAAAAAGGACACGAGCCTTATAAAGTTGACAGATTCTGAAGGACAAAATGATTGAGAACCTAACCAACATATTCAATATATCAATATAACAATTATAAATCGCATAATACTTATACGATGGAATATGTTTCAACATCAGGCCAGGTTAATTTTTATTTAACTACTTAGCAATATTAAATTGGTGCATTAGTGTATAGTTGTATACAAAGCGTGGATATGCTTTCTTAATCTCAAATAAGGATAAACGGGAGAAGGTAGTCAGAAAATGGAGATTGAGATAAACCGAAACCATTATTGGTTGTTTGAAAAATTACCATTCAGAATCTTAAAACATTCTCTATAAACATGATTGTGAATATTGACCAATACTCATTTTCTAGAACAATAGACGTACTACAACTTTGAGTGAAAATGAAGTCGATCAAAGAGGTAAAAAGATCTTTTTAGATCAGCAACGAATGTCTTGTATCTAAGAAAGGGTCAAAGATCAAAAGTCCCAAGTCACTCAACCCACCAATGAGCAGATTTCATAAGGGCATAATGATTAATCGACATTAGATAAAAAAGTAAACATACTTGAGCCATGAATCCTTTAATAATCTGATGAAATTCAAATATTTAACACATATTCAACACATTTATAGTGCAATGATTTTCCAATAGTGCTTCCAATTCCTCCCCTGCACAATAAAAGCAATTATGTAACAACGATGCAGGCGTTAAGCTTTCCAATATCTCATATTCATTAAGCAATGGAGCAAACACGAACCTGTGAAAAGTGCACAGAAATTATCCCCTGCTCTCCTAAGCACAACATTTGCTAAAACCTGCAAATCAGACGTCATTACTTTCCATTCAACATTTTATATTCATTAATAACAAAGGCAACTAAATGCTACAACACTGTATATATACTGAAATACAACAAATGAGTTTATATGTACAATGTCACACCTTTATTACGATTCTTTTCGCAACCTCACAAAAGCCCTCTTAGAAACCTCAGAGCCCTCCTTGGCTGCATACACATATTAGTAAATTAAAAAAAATGTATCTAGACTATATCACGACATCGTATATCTTAAGATACATTTGGATACAATTAACGCAGGAAAATGTGATCATATGAAGTACTTTATAGACTATCTATGTTGAAAGAGGAAAGATCATAATTCAAGATTATTAGGGTATTGGAACATGTTGAATGATGGATTGACAATACCAAAACCACCATCGTTAAACAAATTTTATCCACTAATATAATTTCGCTTCGTCGCTTACCAGGAAAATGGCAGTTTTAGCAACATCATCGACTGTGAGCGTTGGTTTGACTCCGTCAAAAAAGCTTGCTCAAGTGGACATATGTGAATTTAAACACGTCTCACATTCCCTGTTGAGCATGAATCCATGTAAACCATCAGACTATTAGGTTTATTGTATATTCCAGTTTTCCTATTTAATTAAAGGTAGTAATACACATTTTGTATAAATTATAACTAACTGACAATTCAGATAAACAAAAAAGTACACCACGAAGGCCTGTTACCTTTATTTCTGCATTGTTTGTTTCTTGGCACTTTGACACTGTGTAAACATAAGTAATTGAATTAGACAATCAAAAGTTTTCAAATTTCCTCTGAAATTTTTAAAAAAGTGCATAATTGGAACAACTAAATGTTATAAAAAGATATGGATTGTGTTTGGGTGTGCGTTTTGAACGTCATTCTCTGTTTTTTAAAACCTAAACATGATGATGAGCTGTAATGAAAGGGGTGTTTGGGATTGCATAATTAAAGCTGCTTAACTTTTATATGATTTTAATTTCAATGTCAAAAAGAAGATTAAAAGGAAAGAATACCGATAGGTTCTTTTCTTGTGCTCCAGACACTTGCCATCGGTTGCAACCACTGGTTGTACTTGCTCACTAACTTCTTTGGATACGTCTAGTGTTTGTCTGATACACAAGTAGATAATAACGATTTTACTATAATGACTAAACTTACTAACTGAATATGTTGTTACCTCACGAAACTTGTATTCTATTTGTTGCTCTAAATTACTCAAAAGCATCTTACGCAACAATATTATTGAATCAGGAACATAGCTTCAAAAACATTACCTGGTTCTTGGCATTCAATGAGAATTGTTTTAATATGCATAGCTCATGTTTTATTATTCTATAAGAAGAACTTTTAACTTTGGCGAAACACAACTTCTATATCCGCTCCTCAATTGCTTGATTGTCTGATAGGTTCGCAACCCCCTGCTTATGACAACAACAAAAATATCATCAAACAATTCCCATTACAATGAAAAAATGTACATAAAATGAACGTAATTAGATCAGCCCATTACAATGTACAAAAAATGTACAAAAATACCTACACTTTGATCAGCCCAAGGATGCTTCTTTCGAACATGAGTAATTAGATCACCGACTATTTATTTTGCGTCAAATTGTTTTTGATTGAACCATTGGATGTGTTTGTTAAGGATCATCATTAATTGATTTTGATTAATTCATTTATCAAGATCATTTTTCTATGAGATTTTTGTGGGTTAGGGATTGAATTCTATTTGGGGGAGTTTTTGGTTAGGGATCTCAATGATTCATTATGAATCGTTTGATTTTGCCGGAAGTGATTGAGTTTTTTTGTGTTAAAACTAAACTTTCTTTAAGGTCCGTTGGATAGGTTTTTTTTGTCGGGTGTAGTTTTAATAGAGTTTCGGGAAGGAGATCAAGTTTAGGATAGCTTGCTATATAGGAGGGGTAGATTCTTGTTTATGTTTAGAAAAGGGAATAACAAAAAGATCGTTATTAGATTATATTCAGGTCAGAGACAATCAGAGATTACCACTGCATCTGTTAGATACCGATTCGAGACGGTAAGTCTCCCAAGAACTAGATTAAGAAGCGGAATGATAAGGCCCTTTGAGCGGGCAAGACTCCAAGAACAATAGAGAGGAACTAAAGACTTTTCATTTCATTCATAATAATAACTAATACAGAGAGTTTACATTTATAAGGAAGATGCAAACGGTTATCATAACTACCTCACCACTAGCCTACAAAATAGGACACATAAAGGAAATAGACGTGGGACTACAAACTGAAACTGAAAACATTAAACGTGACATATATTTGCAAAGTTGTTGATCTTGCATGAAGAAATGGTCTTTTTACTCTCATGCACGTATCAATACTCCGCGCCTGAAAGCGAGCCTTGTCCTCAAGGCTCATGATTTTGTACCCGATGTAACGTAACTTCCAAGGTGGTTTGAGTTCGGTTTCAAGAAATACAAACTTTGGTGGATGACAAGCGTGACCAGGAGGAAATGTTTTCGGCCAACAAAAACATAGTTCCTGGTGGCAATAGGTTTGGAGATCTGTGGTGGCAAGGTGTTGCAACAGTAGTCAAAAAGTTTGGTTTTGTATGCTAGAACCAGTTGATGGGTGTTTGGTACCGATAATGTGTGGAGCAGTGGCGCGTGGGTTGACATAATTGTTTGGTTGGATTTGAGTCCTATTGTGAGTCGGGCTTTTAAATGGAGAGGGTGTCGACTCCGTACGGGAAAGGGAAGTTTGTGTGACAACCTTGGTGTCAGTATTTGGGATAGTTGTATCATGATTGTTGGTAGTGGGATGGTGCGTGTTATTGGTGATGTGATCACTGGACTCGGTTTTAGTGATGGTTGAAATGACTGTGGTGGCCTTGGTAGTGACTGAAACAAGGTTGACGTTAGAGGCGGCGAGGCATTTCGAAGCAAGTTCGAGCTTCATGTTTTGTGTAGCGAGGTGGGTGTTAAACTTATCCATGATGTCAACTAATTTAACCAAGGATTCTTCGAGGGTTGATGGTTTAGATGGTTTGGATGTTGGAGGCATTTGAGAAAGTAATGAAAGCACCATTGTTATGGGACCGATTTGAGATGGTCAATCTCCTAAGAAATAGATTAAGCGATGAGATGGATAAGGCCCTTTAAGCGGGCAAGACTCCAAGAAAACTAGAGAGAAACTAAAACTTTTCATTTCATTCATAATAATAACTAATACAGAGAGTTTACATTTATAAGGAAGATGCAAACGGTTATCATAATTACCTCACCACTATCCTACAAAATAGGACACATAAAGGAAATAGATGTGGGACTACAAACTGAAACTGAAAACATTAAACGCGACATATATTTGCAAAGTTGTTGATCTTGCATGAAGAAATGGTCTTTTTACTCTCATGCACGTATCAGCATCTTACAGAAGTCAGATGTGTAACCTCTTACCGCGTCTGAATGGAAAAGAAAAAACAAACAAGTTTGGCCTGTTACCGCGTCTGACTGGTAAGCGGTAAGAGGGAGTCAGACTTTTTTATGTAAAACAAATGTTGATACAAAAGTTGGGTTGAGTCTAGTTTGATCCGAATAGGCTGCTATTCGGGTGTAGAGTGCCTTGTTCTTGTACCAAGTGAATTTGTCGAAGGACTCTGCACAAGGAAGTAAACACCGTTCACCTTATCGTGGGAGCGGATCCCACGATTAGACTTCGGCGTGAGAGTAAGTGTATGATCTTGAGGGAGTAGTCGAATGTAATTAGGGTTTATGAGATACATGTATTGATGAGAATTGCACCCCTTTCATAGGCTAAATAACCCTAAAGGTTTTCGTGAATTGCAGCCTAAGATACGGCCGATATTATAGGGATTCGAAGTTATCCTAGTTAATTTAAATAAGTAAAGCATATATCTTATTTAATTAGGTTATTCTTTCTTAAAGATAACTTGTGAAGATACTGCGACCACGGACAGCGTGCCAGTAGCCGCAGCCCACTAGCAGCTACAAAAGCCCATAATAGTATAAATGGGCCGGGCCGTACTATACGTCATCAACAAACACACCCGAAAACATTTTATTTCATTATTTCATAGTTCTTTGGGGAATTACATTATTTATGTTGTATTATTACGCTATTACATGCATGGTCGATTTCCAATACATAGCTGGATGACAATGCAGTGAAATTCAAATGCTCATAGCATCAATGAAGAGGGACTTGATTTGATCTTTGAGTCCTTCCGCAAATGTGAAATTATCCTTATCATTTTCGTATAAAGCTTCCCAAATTCTCCCCAAGTTAACGGCAATCATTATCATATGCATTGGAACATTTTTAGTCATGAGGGCCTCTCGATTTATATCTTTCCACACATCTTCTATTTGCTTGTGCAAACATTCGTAGGCATGCTCCTCTGTGACATCATATTCCTTGATATGACTCTCAACACTTGAAGGGAAATGCTTTCGTTCTTGCTCCTTCTGCATTTTTATTGAAAAACTTATTCGTCTTATAGTAACTATTGTGAGGTCAGAAAACCATGCAAGTAAAAGAGAATGCCAATCTCATTGTACAAGAAGGAAATTGATGTCTTTTGAGTGAATAAAAGCAAATGAATGTACCTTGTGGCCAGCGATATCATTTAGGAGTCTACCAATAATAGATGCATCTTTGAAGAGTGGGGGATTAGTAAGAGCCCATTTGATCGTCTCGTCTGTGACTACATCTCCCATGCCAAGAAAACATGATGCTACAAGCACGTCACCACCACCACTCGAGAATGCAATCGATGCATGCTCTTCTATTGTTAGTTTGTATCTTTTATTTACCCATTTTGCTTCCATCATGTAGCCTCCAATAAAACTTTTAGCCTATACATGTAAATATGTAACTTGGTATATATGGTCACATATAAATAAGTTGTCTTTATTATAAACAATCACACCAATGAAAAATTGTTTGAACTTACAAGCTGTTTGGCAAAGTTAAAAAGGTCTTCTTTTCCCTCATTTCTTATGGAGTCTTCCATTTGGGTGTACATATCCATTAAGCCTTGGTATAACAATTTCATGTATCCTGGAAGCATATCTATGCATGTAATCGAGCACCTATAATAAAAGTAAGAGTTGGCTGAATTAATTTGATTGATGCTTTTATATAAGGAGACGTCATGAATATGGGTTACGTATGTGCACGTAAATTACGTGCGTTCACACCTTTATATTGCTTCGTTAATGATGACGTATAGTGTGGACCGGCCCGGCCCACATATACTGTTATGGACTTGGTAGGTGATACTGGGCCTCCGGCCCAGTATCGCGGTCACGGCATCATAGACCTATGGGCGGATACTGGCACGTGATCCGTGGCCGCGGTATCTTCACAAGTTATCTTTCAGAAAGGATAACCTAATTAAATAAGAGATATGCTTTACTTATTTAAGTCAGTTAGGATAATTCTGAATCCCTACGATATCGGCTGTATCTTGGGCCGAAAGTTATGGAAACCCTAAGGATTATTCAGCCTATAAAAGGAATGCAATTGTCATCAATACAGGTATCTTACAAACATTAATTACACTCGATTATTTTCTCAAACCCATATACTTACTCTCACGCCGGAGTCTAATCGTGGGATCCGCTCCCACGATAAGGTTAACGATGTTTTATTCCTTGTGCAGGGTCCTTCAAACAAGTTCACTTGGTACAAGAACAAGGCATTACATACCCGAATAGCCGCCTATTCGGACCTAACAAGACCCGACCTAATTTTTGTATCAACAAGTTGGCCAACACTAGTAATTACTCCCAGAAAAATGAGCGCAATGGCTAACACAACCCCCATTGTGACTACTGTCACGAAACCTGCAACCAAAGAAAAGACGCCGAAAGATGCGGATGCCACACCCAAGGTGAACATCCAGGATTTCTGTAAAGAGCACTACGAGGACATCCTGCCGGTCATTATGGACAAGATTCGCCGTGACAAGCGAAAAGAAGTCCATGCTAGGCTGGACTTCGGAGAAAGTCCCAAGAAAAGAAGAATAAGAGAAGGCTCTCAAAACTCAAGTGCCAGGACCTTGTCCGCAAGGTACCGTAACCCATCAGAGAGACTTTAAGTGCAGGGCCGCTTGAGATACAACGATCAACATGTGCTTGACCGACTTGGCCATCGAAGGCAGAGCGCATTCGACCGACTTAGTGATACTTACTCGCCAAGCACAAATAAATCCGGACTGAACAGGGCAAACCCCGGGGATCATTCTCACAGTAGAAGCCGCCCTCACATGCGGGACTCTTCTAACAGAGATCGTCCTCGGAGCAGAGACCGCTCCCGCAACATCGAAAAATCATATGATAATACCCGCTCCTCCTACGGGATGGGGACCAAATATGGATATCGCTCCTGCGACAGAGACCGCTCCCGTTATGTGAAAAGAGGGAGGGAAAGTGAATCCCCATTATCTCGCGTATCGGAGAGCGGCACTAGCAATGGAGGACACTGGAAGTCAAAGTCAAAAAGGCACAAGCCTACGGATGAGGATGACTTGGCAGTGCCCTGGATATGTGAAGAGGTGGGTCCGTTCACACCCCGAATCCGCAACTTCAAAAGTTCACGAAAAACACAAATGCCTAACAACGTGAAGACCTATGATGGAACAGGTGACCCAGAAGATCACGTAAAAAATTTCCAAGCGGCAGCACAAGTGGAACGCTGGGCAATGCCCACCTGGTGTCATATGTTCAATTCTACCCTAATAGGGGCCGCAAGAGTATGGTTCGATGAGCTCCCTCCGGAGAGCATAGATGGATACAAGGATCTCAAAGCAGCCTTTTTAGCATACTTCATGCAGCAAAAGAAGTACGTCAAAGATCTCATAGAAATCCACAATATCAAGCAAAGGGACGGAGAGACCATCGAGGACTTCATGGAACGATTCAAGGTGGAAACCGGACGCATAAATGGAGCCCTTGAGTGCATGCAGATCTATGGGTTCATGCATGGGGTTAACAACACTGAATTGACAAAACGCCTTAATGAACATGTCCCAAAGACCATGGAAGAAATGACGATTGCCACCACTGCCTTCATACGAGGAGAAGCCGCCGCTGCTGGCAAAAAGAAAGGTCACGCATCATGGAGAGAACAGGACCAGTCAAAGCGGCACGCTTCAGAGCGAAGGTCTGACTTTCGGGGTCATCCAAGAGAAGGACGGGGGTCTAGCAGGTTTACCCCCTTACAAGAACACCCAAAGAAATCCTCACGGCCGAAGCAGGAAGGTTTAAGCCGTCGCCACCCATGGTAACCCCGATGGAAAAGAGAAGCAACAACAAGTTTTGCGACTTCCACAATGATAAAGGACACAGTTACGACGTTGTAATGCAGTTAAAAAATCATCATCAAAGATTGTGCGAGGAGACAACTAGAGTACAACTTTACACAAAAGAAGGCTTAAAGAATTACTCACATAAGGTGGAGACGGCGTCAGGAATACTTGCGACACCGTCTGGATTATTAAGCGATCGTGTCAGAGAATTTGTGACGGCGTCTGGACTGTAGCCGTCATAAAGAAACCCTACGAATATTCGCGGCACGACAACGTCAGGATTTATTGCAACGTCATCGCGGTTTGTTTTCTTATAAATACAAACTCGATTTTAGGTTTTTAGATAGCATATTAGGAGTGAACTTCGGCGGAGAACGATTTGTAGCTGACTTTGGGAGTATTTTAGGGTTTCTCAACCCTTTTGCACCTTCTCTAATCGCTTGTTTCAATATAGTGAAGTTCTTTTATCCTTTAATCTTTCAACATGTCTTATTGTTTGATTGGTTATTGTGCTTTGCTTATCTTTAACATGCTATGCTAGAACTCATTAGTGTTTGCTTATGATTGCATGCGAATTTGTATGTAGATCCTAATAATATTTCTTTTTTATTGATGTGTGTGCATGTTTAGACTCTAGAACCCTAGTTACTTAAGTGTATCGAAGATCTAGATCGGCATGATTGTGTAGAAAGGATTCCATCGGTAATAATCTTCATACTACCTTACCCGTCTATGGATGATCCCCTTTAAGTATTTTAATGCGCGTCTATCTGCCTATGGGCCTTGTAATAGTCTTCATACTACCTTACTTGTGCGTTTCCCTAGCAAGGTATCACGTAGCCGGCGTTTTCGTGTAATTCGTCACGCTTCTTGGAAATACTTACACATACATCTCAAGTGTGACAAGTCAATAGAGTTAGGAGAAGCATACTAAGGATCACTCGGGTCAAAAATCTTATTCGGGTCATTCGGGTGAGTTCTAAATAGGGTCGGGTCTTAGGTTAAAATGTTTTGGCTAACTCGGGTTCGGGTCAACCCGATTGACCCGAATATTTTTTTTTAATTTTTTTCAATATAAATTAATAGATTTTCTAGTTAAAAAGGTAAAAAAAAGTTTTTTTGTCATTTTACTCAAATTCGGGTTGACCCGAACCCGAATTGACCCGACCCAAATTGACCCGACCCAAATTGACCCGACCCGATTGACCCGAACCCGAGTAACCCGAGTTTTAAACAAGGTCGGGTTCGGGTATGGTTTTTGTGAGCTTTGACCCGAATTGACCCGACCCGATTCACACCCCTACTTACAAAGGCTATCACCAGATACAGATGGCATAGTCAGATGAAGAGAAAACGTCTTTCCATGCCAGCCATGGGGTATATTGTTATACCAAAATGCCCTTCGGCCTAAAGAACGCTGGCGTCACGTACCAGCGGCTGGTAGACAAAGCTTTTAACAGCCAAGTTGGTCGGAACATAGAAGTGTACGTTGATGACTTGGTTATTAAGAGTCACACAAAAGCATAAATGCTAAGAGATATCGATGAAACGTTCCGTACGTTACGCAAAATCAACATGAAGCTCAACCCCAACAAATGTACGTTTGGGGCAGTGGAAGAAATGTTCTTGGGGTACATGATTAGCCCGGAAGGGATAAAACCGTGCCCTGACAAAACATAAGTTGTACTACAACTCCCGTCCCCACGGACAATCAAAGAGGTCTAGAGCCTCAATGGGAAGTTGGCTAGTTTAAACAGATTCCTCTCCAAGTTAGCGGAAAAGTCCTTGCCGTTATTTAAAACTTTGAAGAAGTGCATTAAAAAGAGTGACTTTCATTGGACACCAGACGCGGAACAAGACTTCAAGCAACTAAAGCAGTACTTGTCAGAGCTACCCCTGCTGGTAGCACCCAAACCGAAGGAGGAACTGATTGTATACTTGTCCGCCTCCCACAGAGCTATTAGTGCGGTCTTGATGACTAAAAGGGGGCACGATTCAGACGCCGGTCTACTTCATAAGCCGCGCATTACAAGGCCACGAACTAAACTATACCCCAATGAAAAAGCTAGTTCTATCACTAGTTTTTGCCGCCAAGAGGTTGTGGAGGTACTTCCAAGCGCATCCTATTGCGGTTATTACCGACCAACCGATCAAACAAATAATTTCACGTCCCGACGATTACAAAAATAGAGCGTCATGCTGAGAGAACACAATATCACATACCGGCCAAGGACGTCTGTGAAAGGACAGATCCTAGCGGATTTCCTTGTAGAGAAGCCGGATGAAA
>BQNB010084639.1:2065-28692 GCA_026074375.1 Tanacetum coccineum | reverse complement strand
GGCATTTTAAGTCCGTTTTTGGTTATTTTAGCTCGTTTTTAAAGGTAAAAGGTATGTGTAATTAAGCACATACCAGGGGCCATCCGCATGAAAAAATGGTTAATGCCCGTAGCTTGCCACATGTTCACATACACCCTCAAAGATTATGTTAATAATAAGATTTCACTAACAAGTTGACAATGATCCGGAGGTCGGGGAGGATAGAAATGAAAGTAAACCATTTTATTAGAGAGAGAAAGGAAAGAGTGTGTGTGTTTTCTAGAGAGAGAAACTACACATACTTATGAGACAAATGTTTTTCCTCACCCCTCCATGGAAGTATGGAGGGGGTATTTATAGTCCTAGTGACACCTAACTATTGTAACTTGTCATTATTAGTCCCTACGTGTCACACTATAAATGAACTAATGTAATTTCGGATATGTCGCCATATTTTAAGGCTAACAGATTCCGCCCGCATATGGTGGAATAGTCAGAAAACAGGTAGCATTCTCAACTATGAGGATCTAAAGGCTAAGTTCTGGTCACACTTCAGTCAGCAAAAGAAGTTCACAAAGACACACTTAGCGGTTCACAATATCAAGCAAAGAGAAGGCGAAAGTACCAAGGCCTTCGTTACTAGATACACTGACGATACTCTATAGATTTTGGGTTTACACGAAGAGCAGCGTATCTCTAGTTTTGTTGATGGTTTAAGGATAAGAAGCTTAGTCAAGCATCTCTCCACAGACCTCACATCCACCTACAAGGGTTTGATGGAAAAACCCTGCACCTGGATCGAAGCAAGAGAAGTGGCAATCAATGAAACTCCTAATGATGGAAGGGAAAATTTTGAAAGATCAAGAAAATCCCCTTGGGACAATAACCAGGACAGAAAGGCAGGGATAGGTTCTCCCCATACCGGGGACCTAACCACAGACTGCTCTCCAACCTGTCCAAAAGCCCAAAAGAGATCCTCGCCACAGAAAAGGCAGTTAGAAGCTTCGAACAACCTCCTCGTATGTTTGGAAGTAGACGATCACGAGACATGTCCAAATATTTCCATTTCCATGAAGACCACGAGCATGACACCAACGATTATCATTAATTAAGAAACCAGATTGAAGAAGCTGTGAAATCAGGACAACTTTCCCATCTTGTGAAAGAAATCAAGAAAGAAAGAGTAAAGGCCTCCGAAAACCAGCGAACAAAAAGGAAAAAAAAGTCAAAATCACTACTCTAGCCGAAGCACCTATACTCATGATAAGACAGGATGAGTCGTATACAAAAAATAAATTCGAATGCCTTACCTCCATAGGCAAGGAAATTACATTCCCTTCAGGAGGTAGCAATTCTTCAGCACCGGTAGTAATAAAAGCTAGGATCTTTGGAAGAGAAGTAAACCGAGTGCACATGGATAGCGGAAGCTCATGCGAAGTAATTTACAAACATTGCTTCATGAAATTAAAACCGTCCATCAAAGCATCCAAGGTAGACTCGAAGGTCACTTTAATCGGGTTTTCAGGAGAAAAATCCTGGTCTATTGGGAAAATTCCTTTGGAAATCACGATAGGCGATGCACCTCTCACAAGAAAGGAAACTCTCAACTTCGTGATCGTTAAGTCTGATTCACCATATAATATGCTACTAGGGAGGATAGCAATGCCGAAGATGGGAATCATGGTTTCCACCATTCACGGGGCCACCAAATTCCACACCACCAAAAGGATTGGTACTGTATTCTCGACACACGAATTTGATAAGGTAAAAGAAGGAATGAAGAAGGTCAGAGAGACACCCCTAGCAAATAAAAAAGGGGTTTTCAGCTGCACTATGGCAGAAGAAAAAGTGGTCATTAATAATAAGTATCCGGAACAAATAGCAACTATCAAAAAGCAACTACCGGAACACTTCAAAGGAAGGCTACGGGACCTCCTGAGGTCCAATGCAGATGTCTTTGCTTGGACCCATGCTAATTTGACAGGGATCCCTAGAACCATTACAGTTAAAGGAAAGCCCTTCAATACAGAATACAAGTTAAATAAATATAGCCACGTCAAGCCAATCAAGCAAAAAAGAAGGGGTCTGGGCCCCGATCGTAGTACAACCGCTTGTAAAGAAGTTGAGGAAATAATGAAGGCAGGAATACTACAAAAGGTCAAGCATCATACATGGGTAGCCAACCCAGACATGGTAAAGAAAAGTGACGGAGTGTGGAGGATGTGTGTTGATTTCACAGATATAAACAAAGCCTGCCCCAAAGACAACTACCCTCTACTTGAAATTGACTGGAAGGTAGAATCCCTCTCAGGGTTCCGACTGAAATGCTTCTTGGATGCCTACAAGGGTTATCACCAGATTCAAATGGCAGAAGGAGATAAAGATAAAACAGTCTTCTTCGCAGGAGAATAGGTCTTCTGTTACCGAAAGATGCCTTTTTGTTTAAAGAATGCTGGAGCAACATACCAAAGATTAGTAGACAAGGTCTTCCACGATCAAATAGGGAGAAACCTTGAGGCATATGTCGATGACATGGTGATCAAAAGTACGCCCGAAGAAGAAATGTTGGCAGATATTAAGGAGACTTTCGACAAGTTTCTATCAATCAACATGAAGCTCAACCCGAAGAAGTGTTCCTTCGGCGTTGAAGAGGGCATATTCTTAGGACGCCTCATTACGAAGCAGGGGATATGAGCTAACCCTTAAAAGGTAAAAGCCATCACTGATGTTGAGCAGCTAAAGACGCTCAAAGACGTACAGAGCCTCAATGTAAAAATAACAGCCCTCAGTCGTTTCCTATCGAAGGGCACCGAAAGATCCCTTCCCTTCTTTAAGTACTCAAAAGCTGCACAGATAAGAAGAACATACAATGGACACAAGAAGCAGAAGCAACACTTCAAGAAATGAAGAAATTTATAGAAATACTACCAACGCTTATGGCACCAGTACAAGGAGAGGTTCTGATGATGTATGTTAAGAATCGTTTAAGCTCAGGTTGTTTAGACCCTATCTAGGATAAATTAATAACAAAGGCGGAATATTCAAACATTGAATCATTGTTATTAATACAAGGTTTTTCATCATCATCTCAAACTATAATGACTACTACAAGCCCCAATCTTACCTGATCAATGATAAGACGGTTACATCAACAGGATCAAACTAATGATCTTGGGGCTACACCACAGATGCTAGCATCTACATCTTTCTGTGGGATGTGTAAACCCACATACACACGTTTTACACCTTTGGTGCACACACACTTTTTTTGGCACGCACTTAAAACAATACGTCTATGTCTCTTTATATAGAGAGAACATAAGACTTTTACAAAGGAAATCATAATTAAATTAGGAAACATCTTTAATAGAATTAATAGCATTAATCAACATTAATGCTATTAAATCTTCCTAATCAACAATTCAATGAACATTAATAGCATTAATCTCCAAGTTGTAACTTATCTTCAATCAACATTAACTTGGTCTTTATCTTTTTAAGCAAGTCTTCAATGTTGATCTTGTTTCCTTCTTTACCATATCTTGTAAAATCCTCCATCTTTTGTAGAATTCCATAATGCTTAATTAGTCTCTCTTGTTTCATTTTTTTGTTCTTTTGTCTCATCAAATTAACAATCTTCGTAGATTCTCAGTTAGTGGCCAACCAGGTCAATGGACTCTTCGAGGCAAGGCAAACCATTATTAAGCAATACCTAGAGAAAGCAAAGGAATTGTTAGCTAACTTCCCCTGCCACTCAATAGAACACATCAAAAGAGACCAAAACAAAAAGCAGATGCTCTAAGTAAACTGGCTTCGATGACCTTCTCTAAGCTTGCTAAAGAAGTCTTAGTAGAGGTTATACAAGACAAGTCAATCACGCAAAGGGAAGTTGCAGACGTAACACAGGAAAAAGAAGATAGTTGGATGATACATATCCGGGAGTACCTACTATGGGCCCAACTCCAGATTGGGACCCAAAAAGCAAGAAAGCATGAATAAAAGCTCGTTTACAGGAAAATGGATGGAACGCTATACCAAAGGGGGTCCATTAACATGTCCCATGGTAAAGAAGTGTAAGGAGAAACACAGGCCAAAAGCATCATCCAAGAAGTACATCAAGGTTCATGCGGAATGCACGCAGGTCCACGGTCGGTTGTGTCAAAGATCATAAGCTGGAATTACATGACATCAATTGCATAAAGATGCTAAGGTTAGATCCCAGAGATGTAAAACCTGTTAAAATCATTCTCCAATACCGAGAAAGCCAAAGCAGGAGATGACATCCATAATGTCGGCATGGCCTTTCTCACAATAGGGAATCGACATCATGGAACCATTGCCAATAGCACCAGGAGGTGCAAGATTCCTAGTAGTCGCTATTGATTATTTCACAAAATAGGTTAAAGCGAAGCCACTAACATCAACAACGGGGAAGCATATGGAGAGATTCGTGTGGGAACACATAGTATGCAGGTTTGGAATACCTCAAATTATAATCTCAGATAATGGAAAGCAATTCGTAGAAGGCATGTTCCCTTTTTTTTGCTAAAAACTCAGAATACTTCAATCCCTTACATCAGTCTATCACCCCCAAGCAAATGGGCAGGTAGAAGTAACAAACAGAGAAATAGTCAAAGGAATGGAGCGCAGGCTAGGGAAAACCCACCAGGGATGGGTTGATGAGCTACCATAAGTTCTATGGGCACACAGAACAACTCTAAAGTCCAGCAATGGAGAAACTCTCTTCAGTTTGGTCTACGATTCCAAAGCCGTGATCCCCATAGAGATAAGCATAGAAACAAGAAGGATCCAGGATATTTGACCCTAAACAAAATGAGAAAAGACACAGAGAAGACCTAGATATACTTAAAGAAAGAAGGGAGATAGCTTCGATTAAAGAAGCCCATTATAAACAGAAACTAGAAGGATACTATAACAAGCGTGTTCGCCCATCCACCTTCAAACCAGGCACATACGTACTCAGGCTTAACAGTGCGAGCAAAGCAGAATTCCAAGGAAAGATGGGACCAATGTGGGTAGGGCCCTACACAGTGAAGAAAGCCTATGGAGATGGAGCCTACAACGCGAAACATTATCTGGTTTCCCACATTAATCGAAGACATCGAACGAGTCAAACCAGCTAATGTTCCTACATATAGTAGCGAGAAGTAGTATTTCAAAAAAAAAGTTTAATTCTTCTAAAACCTTCATTAAAGTGAGTAAACTAAGTGTTCATACTTGAAATATGAAAAATCTTCTAACAATATCAATAAACAAATTTCGTTCAAGTACAAAACTTAATTACCATACTTACCTTTCGCAGGGGTAAAAGAGGCCACACATGAGCCTTTCATAAAACAACACCTAAATTCATGTTAAAGGCAAATAATTATTCATATAGCCTAACGTTCGAAGGGGTGAAGAAGGGCCACACATGAGCCTTTCGAGAACAACACCTAAATTCACGTTAAAGGCAAAGAAGTTATTAAAAGTTTCAACGTTCAACAGGTTAAACAAAAGGCACACATGAGCCATTCCCAATATCACCTGAACTCACGTTAACTATTCTCAAAGGTCTTAATCAAAACCTTCATATACAAAAAGTAGGACGGGTCGTAACCTCCTATCTAAAAAAAAACCTTGTTCAACAATGCTAACAAAAAGCAAGAATTTACAGGCTACACCTGAGCCTAATACAATTAATAAGTTTTATAAACGGGTCAACAATTGATAGTCATTCAAAAAAGCCATGGACAACAACCACCGATAGTCAAGAAATAAATCCTACCCAGGTACATTTCAAAGAGCATTCAAAGATCAAAAGTGATCGAGGCTTCATTGACAATAACTGCTCCACAAAAGCATAAGGATTCGAAGTGAACTCAGACAAGAAGGGGTAGGAAGCATTGGCCATATCTTCTCCGGCTCGATCATACTCATCTTTCGAAGATATTACGATAGTCGAGCATATTCTCAAGAACAAAAGGCTCCTTCAACTTGTCTACTTCTTCGAATGCAGTGCATCTACCATGAATGATAGCTGCCCTAACAAGCCTAGCAATAAGGACACCCATCTCATCACTATGAACAAGTTTCATTGATGCGTCAGAAACAACCTTTAATACTATGACAACCCTATCCTGCCTCAAGCTATCAATATCCTGCAACATCTGGATTTCAGAAGCCTTGAGTCTCTCCCTTTCGGACTCGAGACCTTCGACTTTGGCATGAAGAATGGACAGAGTCTGCTCATAATTAGCCTATTTCCTCTCTTTAAGAAGAAGCCTTCCATACTCATTGTGAAGACCATTCACCTGACCCTGCAAAGTCTCAATTTCAGAACGCATATCAGAAACAAGAGGATTTTTATCTAAATCTTGAAAGGCTTCATTGCATTTCTTTTCAAGCTCAGCATAGGCCTTATCCCTCTTGATCTCTCTCTCTCGAATGGCATCACAGGATGTCATGGCTTTATGCAATGCAGAAATGAGCTCCCGAGTCCTATTGTTTAACATATTGTCTAAAATAGCTTGATGCATGTAGGCTCTATCATATATATCGCAGAGCTGTTCTATGCTAATATCCCTCAAATGCTTCTTCTAAGAAGGAGGAGTGACATGAGCAATAACCCAATGGTAATCAGTGGCATCCTTTAATTCCCTGGTAGAGGGAAACTCTGTATAATAGCAACAAGAAGAAAAGGAAAGGAAATTAGTAAAGTGGTCAACGAAGGTACAAATACTTCATACACAAGTTTAAATTTACCATGAATATCAGGATCACTATCAACATCAAGAGGAGTTGAGGCATCACCCACAACCTTACTTGCCTGAACATGAGCCTTTCGAACCCTGTGATAAGAACCCTCTCAGAGAGCATCAGCAGCAAGTTTCCTTTTCCTCGCAGCCTTCGACCTCTTATCCACCTATGGAAAGAAGATGTGGAGGGATGCACTGGGGTAACTCATTATCAGAAGAGGTATTACTAGAATCAATGATATTATCAGCAACATTTAAAGGGAGTACAATAGATATGGGCTCCGCATCAATGATGGGAGTTTTGTTGTTCACAGACTTTGCAGACATAGAACCTTGATTGTCATAGAATCCTCCCTCAGAAAGGAAGTTAAACTCGCCGTCAACTCCTTGGATCATAAAGCTCTTGAAATCTATCTCTATAAAACACAAAACATCACAACATAAGTTACAAGACAAAATAGGTCAAGTCACATAATACATAGCAAACCAACCCGTACCCTATATCCACGATAATGGGGATAACAGGCCTTAGGGCTATTATCCTCAGGTCTTTAAGACCTGCAAGATAAAGTAAGGGTCCGGAAAGGTCCGAACGATACAAGGATAAATGGAGATTTAGGTGTACAAAGGGTCAGTTTGAGGTTGCACAGGAATCTTATCTTTAAAGGATGTTTTTGTCTAACTTATTATCTTCAAGAAGAAGTTCCGGGTATTTGGAAGGGATTATCTTGTTCTCTATATAGAAAAAACTACCTTTTCAGTTCTCAAGATGAGTTATGGATTTTATTGAGGCTTTGGGCACACATCAAGCACCAACCACTATTTCAAAGGGTCCAACCCGTCATCAGTGGCGACCTAAGGTTTAAAGAAAGACTGAAGGAGGTTGAAAAATAAAACGAAGGTTCGCCATCATAAGCCTTACAGATTATAGCTAAAGTTGTCAGCTTTATCACACCGAAGGGATTAAAGCGTGATATGTGTACCTTGAAGTAGTTTAACACATCACATATGAATAAAGGAATAGGGAGTCTTAAGTTGGAAAGGGAGAAGTGATGAGTATACAGACTAACAAAACCTAAAGGGGCATCGTAAATGGTCTCAAACTTTTTAGGAAGAATAACCCTGATATGCCAAGGAATGTCATAATCATGAAGACGTTGATCAAGTTGTTCTTTTGATAAGGTGCACGTTTGGGTAGAAATGACAAATTTGGAATCCATGAAAGATCAAGGAAATGAGTAATTACCTTATGGAAGGATGACTTATAAGCGGAATTGAAGAGGGTAACAGGAGGCAGTAATATGCAAAGTCGTGGTAGCAGTTTATTTAATAACAGAGGGTGGATCAAATCGGGTCGTACGCGTGTCCAGAAAGATTGAAGAAATTTTGAAATTTAAATTTCAATTCTGAAGTAATACGCGCACATTTCTTAAGGAAGACTTTTCTTAACTAACTCCTCGTAAAGCAGAGAGTAGCATTTAATGCATACAGCACACGTGCTTAGATGTTTAATATGAACCTTCGAGTGATTTGTTTGATTGAATGAACGCAATGGTATTCATAAATACATACATTACATTCGACTGAAGGGCTTGATGACATACCCTCCTCTCTTGCTCGAAGGTCTCCCCTTCGAGCTCGAATAGGATCCTCTTCCTAATTACACTATAGGGTCTTCAAATAGTTTCGAGTGGCGTAAAATCATCTTCGGGATGATTACCAGTATGAGGAAGTCCCCCCACGCGATAGGCCTACAACCTATGCGGGAGGTCTCGCGGACGAAACTAGGGAAAAAAGTCTTGGCTAGTAAAAACCCATGTTTCTCCTCTCTACCAAGGCTTTCCCTCCAAGGAGAGATGTGGTACACAGTTTCCTGTAATCACCCCCTTAAAAATCGTAGACACACCCTCATGTTTACCGGTTTTTGTGCTAGGCCTCGTCCATCTTATTTTCACAACTATAAATAGATGGTCAGGTTTCCAGGTATGAAAAAACACTTTCATACACACTCATTTTACCTTACTTTACGCTACAAAGCACATACTTACTCTCACGCTGGAGGTGATTTGCATGGACACCCCCTGCGCTTTACTTAACGTAGTGTTTCCATTTGTGTTGACACAGGTTATTCAAGACTTGGCAATCCAAACAACCATCACAAGAACTCTTTGATCCCTTCGAAGCCTGATCGTTCCTATATTTGCACAATCACCGTTAAAGCAAAAAAGTTAATAAATTTCCTGCACACATTTTAGTAAATATAAAGCTGTTAGGATTTTTAATTGGGGTTTTCGGGTGTTTTCAGGCTCGTTTGAACTATAAAAACCTTAGAAAATATTATAGTATCACTTATATAATATTTATACGCGTCAAAAAATTCATAAATATTATTTCATAAACTATTTAGAATGTTAGAAATCTGAAAAAGTCTTGGTCACTCTTAAAATGTATCTTGTACCTCGTAGTTAATATTTAGAACTTATGTAAGCTAATCGGGCCAAGCCCATGGCATGTCAAGCCCATAGCCGGCCTATGTACACATATAAAACCCCTCTCCATGCCTTGGGGTGTTGGAACATTTTTATATTACACATTATCTTTTCTCTCATAATTGTCAAACAACTCTTTCTTCCATCTCTTAGATTTTCAATCTTTCATAATCATAGAATGTTGTGTGATTGATAATCTATATCAAATGGTATCAGTCGCCATGAGGTGATATCGTAAGATTGTGTTGCATTTTTTATCTTGTTAGATCGTGTTTTTTGGGTATTTTTGGATCATGCATTTTGAAAATCAAACCAAGAGATTTTGTGTTTAAAAACCTTAAAGTTTATATTTTTAAGCAAGATTTAGGCCTAAAATACTTAGTTATATAAAAGGAATCAAGAAAAAATGTCAATTAAGGTTTTTAAACACAAAATCTCTTGGTTTGATTTTCAAAATGCATGATCCAAAAATACCCAAAAAACACGATCTAAACAAGATAAAAAATGCACACAATCTTACGATATCACCTCATGGCGACTGATACCATTTGTAGAATATCAATCACACAACAATCTATGAATATGAAAGATAGAAATCTAAAGAGAGAAAGAGTAGTTGGACACTTTAGTGAGAGAAAGAAATGTGTAATATAAAAATGTTCCAACACCAAGCAAGGAAGGGGTTATTCTATTGTACCTATCGGCTATGGGCTTGACATGCCATGGGCTTGGCCCGATTAGCTTACATAAGTTCTAAATATTAACTACGAGGTACAAGATACATTTTAAGAGTGACCAAGACTTTTTCAGATTTCTAACATTCTAAATAGTTTATGAAATAATATTTATGAATTTTTTGACGCGTATAAATATTATATAAGTGATACTATAATATTTTCTAAGGTTTATATAGTTCAAACGAGCCTGAAAACACCCGAAAACCCCAATTAAAAATCCTAACAGCTTTATATTTACTAAAATATGTGCAGAAAATTTATTAACATTTTTGCTTTAACGGTGATTGTGCAAATATAGGAACGATCATGCTTCGAAGGGATCAAAGAGTTCTTGTGATGGTTGTTGGATTGCCAAGTCTTGAATAACCTGTGTCAACACAAATGGAAACACTACGTTAAGTGAAGCGCAATGGGTGTCCATGCGGATCACCTCCATCGTGGAAGTAAGTAAGGGCTTATGTAGCGTAAAGGTAAGGGTAAAATTATTGTGTATAGAAAGTGTTTTTTCATACCTGAAACCTGACCCCCTATTTATAAGTTGTGAAAATAGATTGACTAGGCCTAGCACAAAAACCGGTAAACAAAGGGATGTCGCATACGATTTAAGGGGGTGATTACAGAACTGTACCACAATCTCTACCTTAGCGGGAAAGCCTTGGTAAAGAGGGAGAATGTGGGTTTTGACTTAGCCAGACCTTTTCCCTAGTTTCGTCGAAGACCTCCCGCATAGGTTGTAGGCCTTCGCGTGGCGGATTCCCATACTGGTAATCATCCCGAAGATGATTTTACGCCACTCGAAACTATTAGAAGACCCTATAAGATGTAATTCGGAAGTGATCCCATTCGACTCGTAGGGGAGACCTTCGAGCAAGAGAGGAAGGGGTATGCAATCAAGCCCTTATCATCGAATGTAATGTATGTATTTATGAATACATTACGTTCAACTCAATCAACAAATCACTCGAAGGTCATATTAAACATCTAAGCATGTGTGATGTATGCATTAAATGCTACTCTTTGCTTTACGAGGAGTTAGTTAAGAAAAGTATTCCTTAAGAAATGTGCGCGTATTACTTCAGAATTGAAATTTAAATTTCAAAATTTCTTCAATCTTCCTGGACACGCGTACGACCCGATTTGATTCACCCTCCGTTATTAAATAAACTGCTACCACGACTTTGCATATTACTGCCTCCCGTTACCCTCTTCAATTCCGCTTATAAGATCCATAACTCCATAAGGTTAATTAAATCATTTCCTTGGAATTCTTTCATGGATTCCAAATTTGTCATTTCTACCCAAACGTGCACCTTATCAAAAGAATAACTTGATCAATTTCTTCACGATTATGACATTCCTCGGCATATCAGGGTTATTTTACCCAAAAAGTCTGAGACCATTTACGATGCCCCTTTAGGTTTTGTTGGTCTGTATACTCATCACTTCTCCCTTTCCAACTTAAGACTCTATATTCCTTTATTCATATGTGATGTGTTAAACTACTTCAAGGTACACATATCACGCTATTTTTTAAAAATTTTTTTTATTTTTTTTTTAAAAAATTTTTTTTTTTTTTTTTTTTTAATCCCTTCGGTGTGATAAAGCTGACAACTTTAGCTATAATCTGTAAGGCATATGATGGCGAACCTTCCGTCAACCTCCTTCAGTCTTTCTTAAACCTTGGTCGCACTGATGACTGGTTGACCCTTTGAAATAGAGGTGGTGCTGATGTGCCCAAAGCCTCAATAAAATCCATAACTCATCTTGAGAACTGAAAAGGTAGTTTTTTCTATATAGAGAACAAGATAATCCTTCCAGAATACCCGACTTCTCTTACGATAAAAAAGTTAGACAAAAAATCCTTTAAAGATAAGATTCCTGTGCAACCTCAAACTGACCCTTTGTACACCTAAATCTCCACTTATCCTTGTATCGTTCGGACCTTTCCGGACCCCATACTTTATCTTGCAGGTCTAAAGACCTCATGGAAATATAGCCCTAAAAGGCTTTGATGAAGGCCCTGACTCTCTCCCATATCTCATCAACTGTTTTTGGGATCTTGTCATTGATCTTTTTGGCTAGCTCGGGATGACCGTGCCCATGCATGAACGCGGATATCCTTAACACCGGAGGTACTCCTTTGGTGTGCGCACTTTCTGCCTTAAAACGGTCCATGAACACTTGAACCCCTTCATTTAGCTTTCGCTTAATTCCATTTATCTCCGTTGGGTCTTTTCATACCTTTTTTGGTGCGAGAACTCTTCCAAGAACTTGTTAATCAACTCTTCAAACCCATCTACACTCTTTGGTCTAGGCTATCAAACTAGTTCCTTGCCGAACCACTCAGGGTCTGGCGGAACATCTTGCACCATACTGGCATGGACCACTCCTCTTGCTCGGTTGCGGCAGAAAAAAATACTTAGGTGATCTTCTGGATCTTTGTTCCCTTCATACACCCGAACGTTCGGTGAAAGCTTAGCCCGCCGATGATATCTGAAATGTGTGATCGTAGAGGTGAAAGGAATTGGCTTGGGCCGCCTATAAGGCATGCTCAAGTCCTCTGAACCACTGTCGGACACGGTGTCATGCCCTGAGTATGAGCTTGACTTCCTTCGAGAGGCCCTTACTGACTGAGGCTTCGACTTAATACTCTTAGACTTTAATCTGCTTCGTGCCTCTAATCTTACTGACCGATGGGACTTAGAGATCCCCTTCTTCCTTGAGATACTCTTTAGATTTTTTCCGAGCAGACCGAGGCCTACCTCGACTCCATGACCTAGAGTACCCATCAGGAGAGTACCCTCCTACTTCTTCTGTTGAAGGACTTATCTGAGAGTTCTCCGACCCAGCTTCGCCTGACTCTTCATTGAAAAGCTTACGAGGGGTTACCTTCTCTTGACCTTAGTTTTCAAGCTCTTTGATCATGGTTCTCAATACATCAATGTTTTCCTTCACAAATGCTGGAGAAGGGCCTCATTGAGTTTGTCCAGCGGGAGCGGAGGTTCCTCCCAGGGGAGTCCTCCTGGTACTAGGTGCCCCGGTGTTTAAGTTTTCCTCCTCCTCCAGTTGAGGACCCTTCATACAACCATCCATTGCTTAGAAATTGGTAGATTGGTATTTCAGGTCCCACGGATAGCGCCAATGTTCGAGCAAATTTTCATAGATGCTCTTCGGCCCTGATCCTTAGGAGATCCTGCAGCTACTCCTTCGTCTCTTAGGCTGAAATAAGATAGAACACTATTAGCTCGCCCCGGGTTTTGAATCCGAGACCAAGCTCCAGCTTGAGAATAAGTGTATGCTTGGTATAAGTTTTAGCGAGAGAAACTAGAGAGAGAGAGTAAGGAGAAGTGTGTGTGTAAAACCTCCTTTGTGCATGTGTATGAATAGTTCATTATATACTACATGGGCTTAGCTCCAAGACATGAGCATTATGTAAGCCAAGTTGTCTTCTAGAGGCAACACGTCAGTCACTAGCATGTATCAGACTTTGTCTTATGTGTCAAAGTTGTCTTCTAGGGGCAGCGCGTAAGTCGCTGACATGTTTCAGACTTTGTCCTCGGGGTCAAAGTTGTCTTCATACTCCAAGTACTGGTCATGGATTAGATGTCTGTGACATTCGTACATCAGTCGTCAGTGTACTAACTCCGATGAAGAAAATGTTGCTTCTTACCTCCTAAATGGACTAGCTACTCTTTACCTCCTAAGGAGACTAGCTACTCCTTACCTCCTGAGGGGACTAGCTACTCCTTACCTCCTAAGGAGACCAAGGAGACACTACTACTTAGTTATTGCCTTTGGACCTGAGGTGGCCTTCGTCACCCCAACTATTCCAGTGGACCGTTCCAACATGGAGTGGTTTTGCCTTAGGAATATTAGGAGTTAATAGTAATTGTCTCCTCCAAAGTATCTGGAGGAGACCATACCTCATCAAATTTCATGACCAAATACATAAAACCTTCCAAGTTCCAACCTCCCAAAAACTGCTGACACCATCAATCTCGTCTTAATTCTGCGGTGGTCGTTATCGAACATATGGTGGATACGTAGAAGAAGCAGCTTGTGTTGGTAGTAGTCTTTGTAAAGTTATCAGGTCGATTATTACTAATCGCTCACATTTATTTTATAATCGTGCATTAAGTTGCTTGTGTAATATTAAACCGTTTATTGTGTCTAAATTAGGGCTTTAATGTTAGTTCACCTCTATTTTGTTCAATCAGTGAACTTATTAAACATTATACTTAACTTATAAAATTCTAAAATTACTTAACTTATAAAAATTATACGTTTAAATCACTTAGTTAAACGTTGACTTTTTTCTAAAGTGCATTATACCTTCAGTGACCAAAGGGTTTATTTGATTAGACATTTTGGCCGATTAATCTACGAGGCCTAAGCCTACCGGCTACCACTATACAAACTCAAACCGGATAAAGCGGTCCCCTTTTTGGAAGGTTGGTTGTTGGCCTGGCCACATTACAGTTGTTTGCATGTAACATAATTGAACTTGAAACCTCTTACATTTTTAGTGATGATAGTCACAAGCTTTCTTTATTATTATTCTCAAAATCAACTAACAAAATCCTTCTTTTAGATTATAAGACAACCACCAATCCTCTACACATATTCCAGCGAACTACATAGAAACTAGGTCTACCATTACATATCTGGTCTACCACCACTCTACCACCACAGACGTCTTCAGAAAAATACCCACACCAATGCTGGTTTCTTTCACAACCAAAAGCAGAAGGGGTTTTGATTTTCGTTCATGATTTTTTATTAATACTTAGAAAATTAGGTGAAAGCATAGTTTGGATTTAAAGGATCTATGTTTTTGTGAAAACATAGGGTATGTTTGGCAAGAGTCTTATCGAGGCATGGTTTTTAAAATAAGTCGGATTATAAAATAATTCTCGTTTGTCACGCGGGCTTATGAAAGAGCTTATATGTCATAAGTCTCTATAAGCCTCAGCCCCATAAAAGGGGCTAAAAACTTTAGCCCGAGGCTTTTGAACCATAAATTACTTATATACCCACAAATCTATCTAACATATATCAAAATTTTATTTAATTATGTCATTTTAAGTAATTTTGCAGTAATAATCCCCAGCCCCAGCCATTTTCCAAGCAAGTTTAGAAAAATACAAATTTCAATTTCGGCTTATAATATAATCCTTAGCCCTAGCCTCAGCCCCAGCACAAGCCCCAGCTCTAGCCCGTTTTGCCAAACATACCCATAGTATATATTGATGCCTTTATTTTAATGAAAATAGTTCTTTAAAGGATATGAATTGGTTCTTTTAGGAGTTAGATGCCATTGTATAATAAGATGCTTCTAGAAATTTAATTTGCTATGTAGATTGACGTTTATGTTTAAATGAAATCGGTTCAAATGAAATGAGTTTGTTTCTTTTAGCATAACTATAACTTTTAAAATGTACTATAAAATTTAATTTGTTAAATAATTAAGTTGTAATAAAAAATTATTTATTAAAGATAGTGTAAGACTAGTGATTCACCTATTCGGGGGGTCTTGGTTGATCAAAGAACACAAGATGAGACATTATGTTTTAGTGAGAAAAAGTAGAGAGAGAAGGTGAAAGATAAATGTGTGTTTTATTAGAAAGAGAAAGAAAAAAAAGTAAATGAACTTCCACACCCCCATGGAGAGTCATGGAGGGTATTTATAGCCTAAACATAAACTATATATCCCACTTATACAATATTAGTCCTTGCGTATAGCAGTTGGTCTATAGCTAGTACAATTCACGTGTAAGACGCCAGCTTTACTAAAAAGTGAGGCTAATAATCTCCCTCTAAGATGGTGTCACACGGGAATTGGTTACAATGTTTCCTATAAGCAAAAATAAAGCAAAATGATAAGAATGAAGTCTAGCATTCCTTGAGATTGTCTTCAATGACCTTGATCTACTTGAATGCTCCATCTTTATTTATTCAGCTTGCAGACGAACACACTGTAATATACTGCTAAGGATGACTTAGAAGTTTTCTCTACCGATACTCTCGGTCTTGATTGGATTTCTGCTCACAACTTCTTAACATGACTTCAAAAACTTTTTTCATACACTTCTGGTCATTTTGAAGTTTCTGAATTAGTTGCATGTCTTGAAAAACTTCATTTTCTTGCACTTTTGGTCATGTCGAAGTTTTCTAGAATCTGCTTCTCATTTGTCGTCCTTGAATTTCCCCTAACCGAATACTTTGGCTTTGATATGAATTCTGCTATGAACTTCTTATGCAGTATCTAGATGAGTTTTTACTCCCTCTCAACTAGTAGGCTCTTTTTTCAGCTCCCCCCAAACAGACATCCCTGAGACTTATAAGAATTAATGCACTAGTCTTCTAAGAGACCTCCTTTCTCATTTAGGATACTATGTGGGAGGGGATGATATCATCAACATCGTCTCACTTAGGAAACATTCCAGTCTTGTTTGAATTCAGCACAATACCCGATGTACACACTTTATCCCTTTTACGAAGTCAAAACCGTGACACCAAAGTAACAAGTTGAAGCACTAATCATCTTTGCGGACTAACCTTCGGCATATTTTATAAAGCCCGATCAAGTGAACTTGTTGTGCGTCCTTGATGTATACATTTCTCCCTCCAGGAAAGTACTGATATAAATTGCTACACCAAAGTCAACTAAGTCCCGAGTGTAAGAAATTTTATCCCTTTATGTAGTCAAAACGGTAACACCAAAACAGTAACATAAAAAATCAACTAAGTACCGGATGTACACATTTCTCCCTCCAGGATGATGACTAACTGAGGAATCATCCTACACATGTGTACATCGAAAATTAAATGGAACAACTTATTTAGCTTCATATACCCGTGATTGCATAAGCAATACTCTGTGAGAAGATGTCGAATCGTACTCTCTTTACAAATCTCTCTTGATCAACCCGATCTGAATCCCCTTATCTATTCTGTCTGCTAATACTGATGACCACTGATGAAGACAACCCGATACAACGAACGTGAGAATGAAACAAACTCCCCGACTTATGACTTAATCTTGTACTATCCGTGTGACGAAGAACGGTGCAGAGGCAAATCTCTAAGTACCATATACCCACTCCAAAGTATACAAAAAATACAACACCTCTTGAATTCTCCTCAACTACGTGAGACACTAAGTACTAAAATGTAACTCCTTAAAGTGATAGCTATAACCCGTGAGTACTACAATGTAACTCCTTACATCAGGTATAACTAGATAAATCAAGTCTTCATCACAAACCGTATATACCCGAACAAGTCATCTTTGTTGTTGAGAAAATCAAAGACGAAATAAGTATACTTCCCGTGAAAGTCTACTTCAATCCCTAATCAATAACATCAAACAAAAACCCCGTAGTCATGTAAAATTCAATACTAGCCAAAAGAATAAAGGTGAATTTTGATAAGGATCGTTTTTAGTGTAATGTATTATGTTTGTTGTGTTGTTGTTCATGATTTTATTGATGGTTAACGGATACACGGCTTAAAAAATATACCATAAGAATGGCCCGTCCAAGTAATAAAACCCAGTCATTTATACATTTCCCGACAAGATAATATTTTACTACCTAGCATAATCCGATAACATGAGCCCAAAATGGATTAACTAAAAACATTTTCGGCCTAACATTATTTTATAACAGGCCTAAAGTTGTAACACAACCCAAATCCTTCACCAAAAATACTCGGCTCAAGTATTTTGGTAGCATCAAGCCCATATAATAAAATCGCAGCCCAACACTCAATAAAACATTAGGCCTACTAGCACCATATGCACGACCCAACATCTTTACATCCATTCCAAAGTAACCAAATGAGCCGGCCCATTAATTTACTATAATCGGTCTGCCATAAATCATATACTCCGTCCAAACTAAAGTTATACACGACCCACTCCAAAAAGATATTACTCGCCCCACCACACAATTATAACCAGATCTGAAATAAGTGAACTTGGGATATAAATTGACACAACCCTAATGCACTCCACATTTTACCTATATATTTTCAACCGCAGTCACTATTCTCTCTTACCCAATCTCCCTTATCACTCCTCGCAAAAACAAATCTCCTAATCTCACAATTTTCAAACAACCAAGTGAATCAATTCATTCCTTATACATAAGCACATTAAATCATATATCTTAGTCAATTAAACACTACAAACATGACCTCTTCAAAACGAATCTCAACCCAAGAACCCGTTATACTTGTTGCTTAAGTTAATTGTATACCAAAGATGAACAACGATGGCATCAAGATCCTTATGTGGGTCTCGGGTAGGTGTAAATTTCATTTTGTTGTGTCAATCGAAAGGAGTGACAATAACATAATTGTTATTAGTTATTCGTCATTTTCGTATATCAACTGAGCTAAGCTCAACACAGATCTATGATGAGGTATTGTTTTGAGTTATTGATCTTCAAAGGTCAAGAAATTAATTGCAAAACGCGAAACTTATGATCTGAGATCTTTGTTTTACATTAATTTCGTTCAAGACTTATTGAAGGATGAGGTGGTATAGGATTAAATTAAAGTGGTGATATGATTTGTGATGATGGGATAGGTTTAGATCTGGATTTGATTTTGTTATGTGACGATAGGATATAGTTAGTGGAGTTGGATTATTGTTGATGTTTTTTTGTTCTTGTTACGAGTCAATCGGAGTCTGCCCTTAATCTATTTATTTTGTTTTCTTTTGACCTTGGACTCGGTGGCTGACTCATTTGAGTCGGCCCGGTCAACTCGGTAAATACCGAGTTGATCCGGTTTGGTTATGGGTTTGTATAAATCGCCTGGCTTGGTGGATGTATAAATTGCCGCCTTTGGCGAATGTATAAATCGCCGCCTTTGGGTCTCGGTATAAAATTATAAATCGCTTGATTTAGTCAGTGGTATAAATCGCCGAATTAAACCAGTGTATAAATCGCCGAATTAAACCCGTGTATAAATCGTCGGACCTTGTATAAATCACTGAATCAAGTTTCGCCCAAAGGTGTACTTTTTCCTAAAAAATGGGTCTGAGTTTTCTTGTCCTTTTTTAGTTTTTTCATTAAGTTTCACAAACAAGGACAAAAAAATTGAAAATAAAACTGTTTGGCAGTTTTAAGGACTCAAGACACAAAATACTTATCAAGAAGCTCTAAATAAGCAGATTAACATAAGAAATAAGCCATCTGATAAGCCTAAACAAGGACGAAATAAGATCGAAATACACCCAAAAAGGACAAAATAAGCTAGAAAAAAAAACAGAAATAAGCCTTAAGGTTCAAACTTTCTTTTTGATATACCATAAACATAATGAGACACTAAAAGGTTTGAACTGTTTTCCCAAAAAACATCAGGTCATGGCTTTTTTCCAGCCAAATAAGCCACAAAAATAGCTAAAAAATAAGCTAGAAATAAGCTGAAGTAACAAAACACAACACACAAATACAAAATGCCCCTGATTAGCTCATGATTCCACTTGTTGAATGAATCAAAACACATTTTAGGGGGTCAGGTATGATCAAAGAATATAAGATGAAACATTTTTTTCTAGTGAGAGAAAGTAGATAGGGTGAGATGAACAAAGAGGTTATTAGATTAGAAAAGAAGGAAAAATAAGAATGAGCATCCAAACCCCCTATGGAGAGTCATGGAAGGTATTTATAGCCTATACTAAAGCTAACTATCCCACTTATACAATAATAATCCATGCGTTATACGCAGTGTATATAGCTAGTCCAATTCACGTGTAAGACGCCAGCTTTACAAAATAGTAAGGCTAACAGATAGTGACATGTACATGGATGAATGATAATTTGTAGAACGTGTCACAACCGGCTGACTAGGTTAAACTCAACACAAAATGTGTCCAAAATGTAAGTTTAAGGGAGCTAAATATAATTTTTTTTGTTCGCCGCATATAAACGGAATGCCAACTATATATCATACATTATTAAGCCATTATATTTAGATTATAATACACATTACATGATTATTCATGCAGTCATCATAAACTGTTGGAGGTTGTGTGTCCCAGATCAGGGTAAAGATTATCAATAACCTAACTACATACCTAATTATGCAAATATAGGCACGATCAGGCTTCGAATAGATCGAAGGGTTCTTGTGATGGTTGTTGGATTGCCAAGTCTTGGATAACCTGTGTCAACACAAATAGAAACACTGCGTTAAGTAAAGCGCAGGGGGTATCCCTGCGAATCACCTCCGGCGTGAGAGTAAGTATGTGTTTTGTAGCATAAAGTAAGGTAAAATGAGTGTGTATGAAAGTGTTAGTCATACCTGGAGACCTGACCATCTATTTATAGGTGTAAAAATAAGATGGACGAGGCCTAGCATAAAAACCGATGAACGTGATGGTGTCCTACGATTTAAGGGGTGATTACAGGAACTGTGTACCACGATCTCTACCTTGGCGGGAAAGCCTTGGTAGAGAGGGAGAACGTAGGTTTTGACTTAGCCAGACCTTTGTCCTAGTTTCATCGAAGACCTCTCGCGAAGGGTGTAGGCCTTCGCGTGGCAGATTCCCATACTGGTAATCATCCCGAAGATGATTTTACGTCACTCGAAACTATTCGAAGACCCTATAGTGTAATTAGGAAGAGGATCCCATTCGAGCTCGAAGGGGAGACCTTCGAGCCGGAGAGGAGGGTACACCATCAAGCCCCCTAGTTGAATGTAATGTATGCATCTATGAATGCATTGCGTTCGACTCAATCAGCAAATCACTCGAAGGCCATATTAGACATCCAAGCACGTGTACTTCATGCATTAAATTATAAGCCCATTTGTCGTGGAGTTAGTTGAGTCTTTAATAAAGATTACTCAATAGTCTTCCTAGGTAGTCGTGAATGTCTTATCCCAATTTTCCTTCTAATTTGAAATTCGGATGACACCTGATGCTTTACACGTGGACGGTCGTGAAGGTATTGAGAGTTACCTATAAATACTTTGCCATAAACCCCCCATTTCCTTTTAGCGTCGTCATCGTCTTCTTATTTACTTTCTTTGAACTGTTATTCATCTATCTCTGAGGTAAGGTAATAATCACCATCTTTTTAATTATGAGTGCGAAGGATTCTATAGCCACTCAAACTTGTGAACTATCAAAGGAAGAGTTCAATGATTTTCTCACCCTCTACCCTATTCCTTCTGAATATCGTGTTATTCTACCAAAATCTAATCAGACCATTTTTGATGCTCTACCTGGGTATGTTGGGCTGTACACCCATTCATTCTCCCTTGCAAATCTTAGGCTTCCCCTTACTGAATTCTTTTGTGAAGTTCTCGAATATTTTCAGGTTCATATATCTAGGCTGAACCCTTTTGGTTGTGCCAAACTCACCATTTTTGTTGTCATGTGTAAGGCTTATGGTTGCGAGCCCTCTGTCGACCTCTTCCTAGGGTTCTTCAATTTGTGTCGGGCTGGTAAATGGTTGACTTTTTGCCAAAAGGTCTAAAAAACATGTTCCTAGTCTTCTCCCTAAAGTCATTACTCGTATCGATGGTTGGCACGAGCGGTTTTTCTATGTTCAAGACTCCATTATCCCTGCCAAGTATTTACAACTTCTTTCTAAGCAAAACAAACTTGATTCAAAATCCTTAAAAGATAAACTTCCCCCAAGTATTGAAGAGAATCCCATGTTCTAGCGTCTTGGTCGATATCCCACGAGTGTCTGTGTCTTTCCTGATCCTATTCTTTTTTTGGTTGGCCTCAAATCTTCATGGCCAGCAACGTCCTGCGATCTTAGTGGGTGACAAGGGTATTTATCTTCCTTGCTTCTTCTTTCATTTTCCTTTTTCACTGATATATGATTTACTTTTTCTTCTTGCAAAAATGGCTTTCAGGAACTTTATCTACATCGAGGATAATGAGGATTTGTTGTTTTTGCCCAAGGAACCTTCTCCGGGCCTCGGCACTGGCTCCTTATCTGTTTCAGTAAACAAGGAGCCTTTGAAAGCTGACAAAGAGCTTGTGATCCAACCTGGATAGGTTACGGTAGATTCTGGGGAAAGTCCGAAGCCTGAATTATTTGTTGTTCACCCTGGAAGCGTAGGTGCTCGCATAAAGGACAGGAAGTGTAAGACCAGAGGAGGGTCCTCTAGGCCTCCTATCAAGAGAAAACTTGCTCCTGGGTCTTCGACCTCCCGTGCTACCCGTGCCAAGACTTCTTCTTCGAAAGAGGATGTACCCTTCTTGGCGGTATCTAATGATGACGAAGGTAAACTTTTAGTCTTTAACTTGTTCTGTATCATCTTTGCATCATGAGTCCACCAATATGTTTATCTTCGTTTCTTTTTTAGGTCTCTCCAATGTTCTTGAGCTTAAAGAAGCCACTGCTTGCCACCTCAAGATCTCAGCTATTACTCCTCCATCTTGGAAGAATCATTTAGATAATCTCATGGATCTAGAGTTTTTGGATCTTCATGACCACTGTTATGCGAGACAGGCTGCAGTTGACAATGCCGTTAACAGGAGGTCTCGTGAGCTATTACAGGTTATTGAGAAGCTAAGAGGTGAGTTTGATGTTATAAGGAGCATGGAGAGGGGTAGGGAGGAAGAGTGTGAGGGGCTGCGGGTTAAGTGTGAGGCTGCTATGACTGAGTTTGAGAAGAACCCTGCTGTGGTGGCCCTCCGGGAGAAGATATCTGCTCTCTCCACTGAGGTCAAAGAGCATAAATTAAATCTTGATAGGATGATGTTGGAGAGTCAGAAGTGGGCAGGCTATCAATAGAGCCTTTCGACTTTGGAGTCGAAGGTTACTTCTTTTGAGGCCCAAAATGCAAGGTTGGAGGCCATTGAAGTATCTCTCCGAAAGGAAGTTAAGGAGCTTAAACAGGATAGGAGAGAGGTGGTATCAAAGTTCGTTCCCTATGCTGCGAAGGAACTTGTTCACATTGATGACAAAGGTAGCCTTGTTGGTAAGCTTGTATCCTCTGCTATCATGTATGGGAGATGTAGGGCTTTTGAGCAGGTTTCTGATATGAAGGAGCCTTTTTACTTGTCAAAGGTGAAGGGTTATCGCTCTCCTTACAAGAAGGATCATACTCAGGCCAACAACGATCTTGCCACCGCCACCTTCCCTTAGTTGGATAAGTTTATGGCGGATACCTCAGCTCCTATTGAAGCTTTATTGTTGAAGAAGCCCCCAACTCTCCAAAGACCTGCTCCTTCAAGGACTAAAGTCCCCTTGCCTTCTTCTCAAAGGGCTACTCCATCCTCTGTTCCAGTTTCTAATCTGATGTCTCCTACTGCAAATGCCTTCGTTGTGAAGCCTCAATCCTCTCAACTTTATTGAAGGTCACCATGTTGGTGTTAATTCAGTCTTAAAGGTGGCATATGCCCTTTGAAAAATTTGTTACTATCCAGGCTTCGACCTTTAGACAATTTAATTTTAACAATGGTTTTTGTTGGCCATTGTATGAACAGTTTATGTCAACCTTCAAGGTTGACTTGGAATAGTATCCTTCCCTTGGGAGTTAAATATAAGGACGCAGTCCCAAATTTTGTCTATGATATCCCTTGATTCTCTTGTCATAACTTTGAGGGACTTTAGTCTGACCCCTTTATCATTTGTAAGTAAAATTTTACACTTTATGAAGTGAGGGCTCAAGTGTGCCCTTAAGTTGTCAATTATGCAAGTGAATATCTTGTGCCAACCCTAAAGGTAGGTTTCCATGGGGAACAGAGTCCCTAATCACGTTCGAGGATTTGGAGGACTTTTAGTCTGACTCCTTTCTGCGATTTATTAAATGGAGGCTCATGCGTGGCCTTAAACTTTTGACTTATTTGTCAATTTTCAAATGAAGGGTTGCGACCCACTTCATTATGTCCTCAATGCTAAAAGAAGCAATGAGGAAAGTTAACGTGAATATTATGGATGTTTATTTTCGGTAAGGCTCATGTGTGGCCATACAACATCCCTTCGAACGTTAAACTTAGTAGTATTAGGCTCATGTGTGGCCTTGATGTTAATTTTCTAAATGAAGGGTTATGACCTGCTTCATTATGTCCTCAAGGCTAAAAGAAGGAATGAGGAAAGTTAACATGAATATTATGGATGTTTTTTCCGTAGGGCTTATATGTGGCCCCACAACATCCCTTCGAACATTGAACTTAGTAGTATTAGGCTCATGTGTGGCCTTGATGTCTTTTGTTATAAGTATCGTCACAAAAGTTTTGGAATAAATCCGTTTCATTAGTAGTATAGAAAGATTTACATCATCTCTCGTATGAACACTTAGTTTGCTACACTTTTTTCAAATAGTCGAAACAATGACTTTAGTTATAATAAGGAAGACTGTAAAAGGTAAGTTTTAGATGTAAAACTTACGAAGGCTTATACTCTTTGCTGTTTGAGTCAACGAGTGATCGTATGCATCGACAATTTTGTAAAGTCCCCCTCCATAAACTTTGCTTATCATGTGAGGACTCTGCCATACCTGCATGCTTCCTGTGTTGTTTTGCGAGAGTAAAACGAAGTCTCTAATCATATAAATGGAGTGACTACTCCTTTTGTTATGGTGCCCACAGAGCTTACTTCGATAGTGGGCCTCTTCGATTGAGGCTATTTCCTTGCTTCCTCTTCTCTTGTCAACTTCTTTTATCCTTCCCCTATCATCTTTAGCAACATCATTTTTGAATATAGGGATTATAGCCTCGGAGCCGTAAGTTAGGCTAAACGGTGTCTCCTTTTGGCTATTTCTTAGAAGCGTTCTATGTATCCACGGTACTTGAGAAAGATCATCCACCTATCCTTGTTGACTTTAAGCCATTTGCTTTTTGATACGGTTCATTATTTCCATATGCTCCGTAATAGGAGAGAAGGATTATGTGACTTTTAATCCTTTGCAGAGATTTGTAAAAATACCTTCTCGGAAATGATTCTCGTCCTTCGAGTTGATTGTTCGTGGCACTCCGAATCTGCACACTACGTATTCCTATACGAATCTTTCTGCATGCCTTTCGTTTATAACGGTCAGAGGTTTTGCTTCCACCTATTTCGTTGAGTGTTCTACGGCTATTTCCAAGAATTTGAAACCTCCAGGAGCTGTTGGCAAAGGTCCTAAGATGTTAACTCCCCAATGACTGAATGGCCATCCACTTCCGGTTGTTATCGTGCTGCTTTCTGCTACTTTCCTTATCACGGATTGCTCCTTGCATTTCTCGTAGTCTTGAAGTACCTTTGCAGCGTCTCAGTGCATTGGTGGCCAATAATACCCTTCCTTCGTAATTCTAACCATCATTGATCGTGGTTCTGCTTTAAAACCACAGGAACCTTCGTGTACTTCCTTTACGATGTCATCAGTTTGTGGTGAAGCTACACAGCGAAGCCATATGGTGTAGAAGGATCTTCGGTACATGTTTCCTCTAATCAGCTTGTATTGAGGTGCCTTGACCCTGATCTTCTTAGATTCTTTTGGGTCCTCCGGTAATAGACCACTCACTAAGTACTCATGGATAGGAGTCATCCAGCTTTCTCCTTCCTTAGTTTTAACCTGTAGGATCTCTTTCTCTTCTATTGACCGCTTCGGTAGGACTTCGACCAACACTTCCTTAGTAAGATGTTCGAAGGTCATCGAAGCCAGCTTGCTTAATGCGTCAGCTTTTTTATTTTGGTTCCTTCGGATGTGCTCGATCGTGTAGCTGTCGAAGTCCTTCAAAGCCTCTTTGGTCTTTTGTAAGTATTCTTTGATCGTTGGTTGCTTGGCTGCGTAAGTACCTTTTATTTGATTTACCAACAACTGTGAATCTACAAAAATTACCAAGCTTGTAATTTCCATCTCTTGTGATATTTGTAACCCGACCAATAGTGCTTCGTATTCTGCTTCGTTGTTTGTTGTTTCGAATCTGAAGCGTAAGGCATAAGTATATTCTTTTCCCTCGGGTCTATCAGCATCAGTCCTGCACCGGAACCGTTAGAGCTCGAAGCTTCATCGGTAAAGAGTTTCCATTCGTAGCTTAGCTCCATTTTTGTTGGCTTTGTGTCCGCCTTCTCATTTGCTTCCTTTTAATTATCTTCAAGGGGCACTTCAATCAGGAAATCTTTAGGTGTTTCATCACCCCTTTCTTGGAACACAATGTCATGCTCTCCTAGCTCGATTGCCTATTTAGCCACTCGTCTCAATTTTTTGGGTTTCGTTAGTGTCTGTTTTATAGGCGAATTGGTCAGGACTGTTATCATACGTGCCTAAAAGTACCTTTGCAACCTCCTTGCTGCATGTACCAATGCTAGTATGAGCTTTTCCATTCCTCGGTACTTAATCTCAGCCCCTGTAGAACTCTGCTTATGAAGTAAATAGGAACATGTTCTTCTTCCCTTTTGCGAACAAAGCTGCACTTATGCTCTCTGTCGAGGCTGTGAGGTACATCATCAGAATCTCTCCATATACTGTTGCCGTAAGCGTTGGCAGTATTTCCATAAATTTCTTCATTTCTTAGAGTACTGCTCTGATTCTTGTGTCCATTGTATGTTCTTCTTATCTGTGCAGCTTTTGAGTACTTTGAAGAAGGGAAGGGATCTTTTGACGCCCTTCGATAAGAAACGGCTGAGGGCTGCTATTTTTCTGTTGAGGCTCTGTACGTCTTTGAGCGTCTTTAGCTGCTCGACATCAGTGATGGCTTTTACCTT
>BQNB010084638.1:8069-28692 GCA_026074375.1 Tanacetum coccineum | reverse complement strand
GGTCCAAACTCGAAATTCCACTAGTTCGGTTCAGCAAGGGAGTTGCTTGTTCGGTTGTCTTGTTCGGTCTCTTGTTCGATCCTCTTGTTCGATCGTCTTGTTCGATCTCTTGTTCGATCTCTTGTTCGATCCTCTTGTTCGATCCTCTTGTTCGCTCCTCTTGTTCGATCTCTTGTTCGATCCTCTCGTTCGATCCCTTGTTCGATCCTTTCGTTCGATTGTCTTGTTCGCTCTACCTTGTTTTCCACTCGTTCGATCCAAACTGGTTTCACTAGTTCGATTCACCAAGGAGTAACCTCGTTCGGTCCTCAAATGAATTTTGCTAGTTCGGCTCTCTAAGAATAAACTCGTCCGGTCCTTGAGGAGTTGAGCTCGTTCGATCCCCACAAGATAATGCTAGATCGGTTCCCACTAGAGAATGACTAGTTCGGTGGCTAATGCTTGAGCTCATTCGGTTGTTTCTCTTTGAAGCTTGTTCGGCTTACCCAAGAAAATTCACCCGATCGATTGTCAAATCCAGTTGCTCGTTAGGGTTTCTAGCCACCAAAAAGTTTTTCTTTCAATCATCAATAAAGTTTTTATTTTCCTGCATCTTGATTCTACACATCATTGTTAAGGGTTGTATGAATGATCATGGAACCTACAATTGGTATCAGAGCTTCTCTTGTTAGACTGTGAAATTATGTTTCTAACAGTATAACTACGTATATGTATTTTGTTAGTAATTGAAGTTAAGTATTGACCCTAGAAGTGTAGTTGAGAAAATGTAAAATTTCTATTTTTGAAAAGTTAGGATGGAAATAAAAAGTTATTTTTAGAAAGGTGGTAAACTGCGTTTATGCAAAAAGGTATAATCAAATTAATTAAGATTTTTATAAAAATTTAAGGAAATACAAATAAATATGTAATTAATAATTAAATAAAAAAATAAACAAAAGGCCATTCGGCCGGTTTTGGATAAAGAAGAAAAAAAAAGAGAAATCCTAGTTATAATCTAAAACTAATTAGACTTAACCTACAATTCTACTAGGAGGCCTAAAAATATAAATCATAAATCCCTAACCCCTATTCCCTTGAGTTCGACCGGCCATAGAGAAGACGATTTTTTTTAGGGTTTTACTTTTAAGGTACGATCCGATCTTTTTCATTTTAGTTTGTTTATAATTCTAGTAAATTAATTATGATGGATTAGGGTTTAAATTAGGGTTTATAAATTTGGGTATTTAATTTTCAGAAAGTTTATGTTATAATGATGATGGTTTAATCATTAGATCGATTGAATTAGCGATATGATCATGCGTTAGGGCTTAGATCATTCGAATTAGTCAGTTTAATTCACTGCAGAAATTTAGTCAGACTTGTAGAGGTCATAACTCGGTCATAAAAGATCAAATAAATAATTTACAACATACTGAAGATAACCTCAGAGAGTCTACTTTCCAGAAAAGTCGGCCTCATGAGTTTTTATGGTCGGGAAGTGGGTCAAAATGGCATTACAAAATCAGTGTGTAAAACAGTGATGAATTTCAGTTTTGGTTTTTATTTTTCTAAAAATACTTAGACATTGAGTTAGATGCTCTAAGTCACGTGGAAGTTAGATCATATATTGTGTGTGTTCCCTGAATTTTGGCTAAGGTAATAGTGAGGTCTAAGTTGGTTAACCAATGTCATACTTTTAGAAGGTCAGATTCTGTACGAATTCTAAACACTTTGGATTAATGAATTTCTAAGGGGTATTTATAAGAGGGTGATGGCTTTGGGAGAGCTATGAGAGGTTCATAGGACATATATGTAGCATGATGAATTTTGGTTTGAATTATGGGGGTGTTTAAGGGGTGCGTTTAGGACGCGTAAGTGAGTATAAAATTCTGCTCAAAATCAGAAAATTTAAAGAGTAGCATCTAAGTATAGTATAAATGGCATAGTGTAACGATTAGAGGTAAAGGTATTAAAAAAAGAATAGGACTATGGTAGATACTTAGGTATCCCATCAAAGTTGAGTTACATCATATTGGGTAAAAGCGTAATTGATGGTAGCTTATAAATGTGTTTAATTGTATAGATTGATCGTGGAATTTTTGTGAATTTTGGTTGGATCTTATTGGAAGCTAAGCATTCAGGATGAGTTTCAAAGTCCCCCCAGCTCATTTAAATGTATTAAATATGGATGGAACTGAATTGCTTTGTATTTTTAAAGTTTTGAATTGCAGTGAATAAGTGTAACATTGAGTATGGACAATGTGTGACTGTTATATGACTTATTGTTGCACGATGAATGTGTTATTGAATTGGATCGGGGGGGTACGCCTACCCATTGGATCGGGAGTAACGTTCCTACTTATTTGGGGTCCAAGCCTAATTATAATCTTCAGCTGGTAGACTTTTAGGCGCGTAAGTGACATATTGGATAGGGGGTAACGTTCCTACTCAATGGTTGATATTTGTTGGACCGGGGGACACGTTCCGTTCCCATGTTTGTGATTGGTTGCATAATTGTCCAATATTGTTTTGTTAATCTCAGTAATTGGTTTGAAAGGTTTATAATGTGTGTCTTAAACCTATGACTCTCACCAACCGTTGTGTTGACGTTTTAAGCATCATTTTAGGTGAGCATCCGGGGGATAAGATAAAAAGAAGTTGCTAGAAAAAGACCATAGGATGTCCGGAGTTTATGGCTTTATTGTCTTGAATTTTGCATTGTTTGAATTTGGATAATTGTTGCATGTCTTTCTATTGGCGAGAACTTTCGTTTCATCAATAAAGACGCCTTTTGGATTTTAGTTAGGTTTTGGGTATTGTTATGACACTTTGTGTCTTTGCTTTACTTTAGCTTTCATTTTAGTATTCTCTATATAGACACCGTGTATTGTGATGATATCCATTCTTGTTTACGCCTCGCGTTTCCACCTTGGCGGGGTGTGACAAGTACTGCTGGACATTACTTAGTACTGATGGGTTTTACTTAGTACTGTTAGGCTAAACTTAGTACTGCTAGACTACCGTTAGTACTGTTTGGAAATAACAGATTTTTCTTAATTAAAAATATTCGTTGAGATATTTCTGCCAACTACTTCACTTATAGGTTTCCTTAAATTGGATAATTCATGAACTTTCTTTAACTCATAAGATTTATTCACGATAAACATCCAATTCTATTCAGTCGATCCAATCAAAACCTTAAGTGCTCTCTATATAATCTCAATTGACTTTTCCAAACTCACATACTCTCATAAACGATCCTAACCCAGACCTCAATTGATCTTTTCTTAATCAACAATGGTGAATTTGGAGTTATGTGACACACACAACATGGTCGCTTACTTAAAGAAAACATAGGGCAGTGAAGGATTTCATCAAATAGTGGATTTTCTCAATACAAGTCACATTCGGTATGCTCTTACTGAATATCCTACTATCTATGTTTCTCTTATTCAATAGTTTTGGCAAACTGCTACTGCAAACATACTTGATAATGGAGAAATGGAAATAACTGCTACAATAGATGGGAAAGTTAAGATTGTTACTAAGGCATCTATTAGGAGGCATCTCAAGTTAGAAGATTCTGATGGTATTAGTAATTTGCCTACTACTGGAATATTTGAACAACTTGCTCTTATGGGGTATGTGTCCAATTCTGACAAATTGACCTTTCAAAAGGGACACTTTTCCCCTCAATGGAGATTTTTGATCCATACCATCCTTCATTGTTTAAGTTCTAAGAAAACTGCTTGGGAACAATTTAGTAGCAATATAGCAACTGCTATCATTTGCTTGGCCACAAACAGAACTTTTAATTTTTCTAAATTGATTTTTGATGGAATGGTGAAAAACTTGGATAGTAAGACTAAATTTTTAATGTATCCAAGATTTATACAAATCTTTTTGAACAAGCACAAGAGACTGCTTCTACCTCACACAAGAACTTATATTGCTCCTACCCATACACAAAAACTTTTTAGCAATATGAGGAGGGCTTCTAAGGGTTATACTGGGGTGGACATTCCATTGTTTCCAACAATGCTTGTTCAGGGCCCAGTTGTTCAGGGTGAAGGATCAACACACCCAGTTGAGTCCCATCACACACCCACCAGTGCTCCACCAACCTCACAACCACCAATTTCATCAACCTCTAGGAGATTAACCAGACAGGAATCTATGGTTCCTCAGCCCAGATCTCCTACTCAGACCAATGTAGCAGATGAGGCTGCTTCCACAGGTGTGGATGTCAGACTTGGAGGGGCTACCACTACTGTCACTGGCTTAGAAGCAGGACAGGGCAGTGGTAACATTGATAAGAACCCTACCATGCCCTATGATTCACCTCTTCCAAGAGTTCACACACTTGGAAGTGATGAGGGCAGAATGCAACACAATGAATTGATGGATTTGGTTACAAAATTGTCAGACAGAGTTGTAGCTTTGGAGACAGACTTGACGCAGACAAAGAAAGTTTATGGTGCTACTTTTACAAAGCTTATCAAGAAGGTGAAGAGGTTGGAGAAAAAGAATAAGCTCAGTAAGTCAAGAAGAAAACTCATACTGGTTCTCTCAGATGAAGAAGGTTCAGATTCAGATATTTTGGCTCAAGAGCATCCTTCTAAATGGGGGAGGAAAATTGCTCAAACTGATGAAGATAAGGGGATTACTTTGGTACAGATTGGTGAACAGGTTCAGGGGAGGTATGAGCATGATATGGAGCCTCATTTGGAGTTCACTACTGCTGAAGAAGTGTATACTGCTGAAAAAGGAGTTAGTACTGTTGAGCCAGTTTTCACTGCTAGTGCATCAGTTAGTATTGCTAGTTCCAGTTCAGCCAAAGACAAGGGTAAAGCTATAATGGAGGAAGCTGAAACTATTCAGACCAAGACAAAGTTACAGCTAGAACAAGAAAGACTTGGTATGAAGAAGCTCTGAGATTACAAGCTGGAATTGATGAAGAAGAAAGGCAGAGGATTGCCAGGGTACAAAAAGAAGCAAGCTCTTTCAATATTGAAGAATGGGATGACATTCAAGCTAGAGTTGAAGCTGATGAAGAATTTGCTCAGAGATTACAATTAGAGGAAAGAGAGATGTACACTGTAGCTGAAAAGGTAAGATTAATTGCAAAGCTTATCAATGAGAGAAATATGTATTTTGCTGCATAAAGAGCTAAAGAAAGGAGGAACAAGCCACTCACACAAGCTCAACAGAGGACTTACATGTCTCAATATATCAAGAACATGGGAAGTCATACACTGAAGCAGTTGAAGAGTTATTCTTTTGATGAAATCAAGAATCTGTTAGAAACTACAATAAGGAGAGTACACACATTTGTTCCTATGAAGAGTGAAAGTGAAAGAGTAATTCCTGAGTTGGCAGCTGGAAGTTCAAAAAGAGATGCAGAAGAAGAACTTGTTCAAGAAAGTTCAAAGAGACAAAAGACTGGAGAAAGCTCAGAACCAGCTGAAGAACCAAAGGATAAAGAAGAAGAAGAACTGTCACAAGAAAGGATACAACAAATGAGGATAATAGTTCCAGAGCAAGGAATGAATGTTGAAGATTTACAAACCAAGTATCCTATAATTGATTAGGAGATTTACACAGAAGGAGCTAGGAAGTACTGGAAGATCATCAGAGTTGGTAATCACACTGAGGTATATTAATTTTTGAAGATATGCTTAAAAAATTTGTCAGGGATGATTTAGTCAAACTATGGAGTCTGGTTCAAGAAAGGTTCAACTCAACAGAACCAACAGAAGATAAAGAAATAGAGATCTGGGTATAGTTAAAGAGACTATTTGAACTTGATGCTGATGATGAGCTATGGAAGTCTTAGAAACATATTCATGATATAACATGGAGACTGTATGATACATGTGGAGTGCATCATGTATCTACAAAGGATGGAATGGATATCTACATGTGGGTTGAAAGGGAATATCCTTTGTCAAGAGGTGTTCTTACACAGATGTTAGTTGCAAAACTCTTGGTGAAACAAGATAATGAAATGTCTAGAGAACTTCTTAGGAAGATATTCATGCAGGTTGAAAGACCAAGAAGATGAAGTGTTTCGAAGAATCCTCTCAGAGAACAAGATTTTAATTCAAGAAACTTAATGATTTGGAAGTAAATTACAAGTTTAGGGGAGGATTATTGGGAATTAAATGTGTTCATACTTAGTACTGCCAAGTCAAGAGTTTGTACTACTCAAGTTACAACTGCCAGTACTAACTAGTTAGTACTGCTAGAAGTAAGTTAGTACCGCCAGTACAAACTTAACACTGCTGAAGGACTTAAGACTGTTGCATGAAGACTGCTAAAAGGATAAAGACGTGTGAAGTGATATGTATTGACTTATTCAGAGTATATTCTATTTAGTTAAAAAGATATGTATAAGTTTAACAATATAGAAGATTTGTAGTTATCTTGTAAAGGAGATCCTAGGTTATGGTTTTGTATCCACAATAGTCATAAATGTTTTTATACATAGCTTCAAGGTTGTAAACCTTAGTACTACACAGAGTACTCGTATTATTCATAATAATAATATTAGAGCTTTTTAGTTATATCATTGTTCTTAAAGTTTACTGTTTCATTAACATTCTTCTAAGTATTAAAGAGTAGATTCTGCATACTCTTTAGTATTCACAAAGTTTCAACCATGGTTGTTTTGGATTTATCCAAACTAACTTAATCCTTACAAGCTAAGGAATAGATCTTAAGTTGGGATCAACAAGGGGTGCTACAGACTAAAGATTCATCTACTGAATCATAATCAGTTGCTGAAGAGTCAATAATAGCAACTGAAGGATCAGTTGTGTTAATCTATGACTCAGCTAGGAGAATTCTACCAGTATCATGATTTGGCAAAATAAAACCTTCAGCTTTAGATAGCCAGGGTCTTTCATCACCTGGAATGGACACTTTTGTGTCATCAGCTGAAGATTTTACAAAGACTAAGTCTTTTTGCCCAAAACTGGAGGGATCTTTAGTGAGTTGGTCAAATCCCAGGATTCTCTTCTTTTGAGTGGGAATTTATTCACTGATACATTGATTTACTTTATTAGAACTGTTAAGCCATGTCTAGTGATAGTTGTTAGCTCTTTCAGTTCTTTTCTTTAGTTTTGATTCTCTTTGAGAATCTCAGTGTTTACATGCTGCATGGTAAGAAAATCAAGTTTTGCTTGTTTTAATACTAAAAGCTGTTCTTTGCATGTATTCAGTTCTTGAACAAGATCTCTATGTTTTAATACCAGATTACTTCTTTGTTCCTCAACATAATTGAGATCAATACACAAATAATCAAGAAAAGTTTTTCTTTCATCATTTTCTTTCATTTCAAGAAGAGTGTGTACCTTTCTCATGAAGATCTTTAACCATTCACCATTTCTGATATTTTCTTTGCCAACAACACCATTTTCATCATCACCCAATGCTATGAGAACATTTACTTCAGTTATCTTGTTGTCATTAGATAACACATATTCTTCATCACATTCATATGCTTCAGCAACAAGACCTTTGTTCTTAACCATTGATGATTTAGATAAAGTACTAGAACTGAGGAGAGCTAACTTAGCCTTGACTTTGTTGTATTTTTCTTGAAAGTCTTTGTTGGGCCTCAGTTCAGGTTTCTGATAAGAGGAACTGAAGGTAATTGTTTGAGGTTTTTAAAAAGGTGATAAGTATGAAGGTACTGATGTCTTGGAAAAATAGTCTCTTGCAAAGTGACCTTTTCTACCACATTTATGACATATAGTGTCATCAGATGCTTCTGCACTACTAAACCTTTGAGACCCCTTTTTGAAGAATCTTTTAGACTTGGCTAAAAGAGCTCTTTCTTGATATTCTTCTTCTAGGTCGTTTAGGTACTCTTGACTACATCTTGTATCCTTTTCATCATTAAGACTATCTTGATAGTCCTGGACAAAAGAGGTTGAGAAGAAGGAAGATGACAGAGGACTTTCAGTGGCAAGAGATTTTTTCTTTTCAGTTTCATAAATACTATCAATGAGGTTTTCTTCATATTTGAGTTTACCAAATAGAGAAGCAAGCTCATAATCATTCACATGATTTGTGTTTCTGAGACTTTGGCAGAAACTTAGCCACTTCTTTGGTAACCTATTTATAAAACCAGTATTTATTTCAAGCTTTGAAATTTTAATGCCATCATTTACTAACTCATTCATCAAAGCTTTATATCTGGTGAAAGTTTGTGTTAAAGTTTCACCTTCTTTGTATTTAAAGGTGTTGTAACACAGCTTTAGGTCCATCACCTTACTTTCTTTCACATCAGAGGGGCCCTCATGATATAGTATCAGGTCATCCCAGGTAGATTTAGTTGTCAGACAATTTATGACAGAGTTCATTTGGTCATCTGGAAGCACAGACAAGATGAGACTCTTGAGTCGCTGATATAAGTTAGCAGCCTTTCTCTCATCACCTGTCCATTATGATTCTGGCTTCCTTTAACCAGCTGTCATAGGGACAAAAGGACCATTTTCAATGATGTTTTTGAACTAAGGTTCAATACCAATGATATGGCACGTAAACCTCTTTTTCTAATTGGTAAAAATTTCCACCTCTAGTATAGGAGCAACATTTAACTGGCCACCCCTATATTCAAGAGTCTGTGGTACTTCTACTGCCATTTAAAATGGATCTTGATTTTAAAAATCTTTTGAGCAGATATATAAAAACTTTGAAAAGGTTTTATAAATCAAACTACTCTGATACCACTTGTTGGTCCCTTTGAATGTGATATTAGATTTATCAAACTAATCACATTCCATGGAAACAAAGTGAATTTTAAACAGATATATATATAAGCAATATAAAGAACAAGTTTAAAACACACAGAAGTAACTTTTCAACGTATAGGTTCTTATTAGAATCGAATAAAGAATCTATGACATACCTTGCTTGTAGAATAGCAAGGTGGTTGAATGACAATTGGGTTATGATCTCCTTCTAACCTAAACTCTTAACCAAAGTTATTAGCGTGAGAAAACAAACTATTCGACTAGAACTGAAGCTTCAGCATCAGCGGTTTCTATTCAGTTTGTTTGAGAGATAAATGCTCTTCAATGTGTTTTACTATAATTAGAAGAGATAGCATTTACTCTCAAAATCCCTTTCCTTTTTTAGGCAAAGGAATTATGGTTTACAAGTTATCCTAATACACATGTCAAGTATTAAATAGGTGGTTGAGCTACCATTTAATGCAGCCATGCTTTATAGTACCAGGTACAGTCCTTTAAAGAAAGTTGAAGTACTTCTATACGAACATTAAAAGTATTCATTCCCAAGGATGTTGCTTTATTCCTTTTGACATAAAGCAATCTTTTTCCCGCCTTGTAAACCTTCTAGTAGTGAAACATGTTGTTTCAATCTTCTAAGAAGGAGATTGATATCGTTCAGCTTGGAATTGTCAACCAAGCTGAACTGAAGCTCTTGCTAAGGTCTTCTTCACTTTCTGATCCGCTTCATAAATTTAAGTGAAGATGATCTTGATCTTCTAAGTACCCGAAAAACTGAAGTTGAAGTTTCTTCAGCGACTCAAGTTGAACTATCTTCAGCTTGACCAAACTTAGGTGATTTTATGTTTAAATCTAATAAGAGACTGAAGGGCTCAGGAACTGACTCCAATAAACATAAATAGTCCTTAGTGTATCCGTCACTATATAAAAAATGCGGTATGACGTTCTGAAATGCATTTATTTCGCCGAGCAACCATTGCACAAATTATATCGACAACTTAACACTACAAACCATAGATTCAAAACACGTTTGGGTTCAAACATAAAATACAAACATGTATCCAAACACAATAATCATCATTTTTTAAATAAAATATAATCTTCTTATATAATATAAGATTCAGTCCACTATAATTAATGTGGCAGTATTTATGATGTAAAACAAATGCATTCCATCCCTAAACTCTTGCAACTGTGGTTTAGCCACCGGTAAACCTCCCTCCAAAATCAATATACGCGTAAGTTACAACGACATTTACAACCACAATGAATACTAAGGTTGATCAACGGACCCGTCAGTTACAACAACAATTACACCAACAATGAATACTAAGGATGAAGCCACAATCAAAAAATAGCACAACTGATTCCATCAGCCAAATCATGATCGATGTGAGTTTTGCACTCCCGTTTATCATCTCTAAGTTAATATCGAAAATCAATTTTTTTTCAAATATTTTTGTTGTACCTTTAATATTTGTGGGTTTTCTTGTATGGTTTTGATTCTAAATTTTGATTAGGGTTTGAGTAAAGTAGTTAGGGATCTTTGTTTTTATTTTTGGGGGTTTTCGTATATATTTGTAATTTGGTTCAATTGTGTTTCTTTGTGCAGCCGGTACTTATTCTCCTGATGAAATTAAAAAAATAGAAGAAGCAACGCGTATACGAAATCAATCTAAACCTAGAAGCTTTGCTGATTCAGTCGCTAATAGATTTGTCCTGATATAATTTGAACCTAGAAGCTTTGCCAATTCAGTCGCCAATAGATTTGTCCTGATATATATAATCTTTGTTTTTGTATTTTTTTTGTTTCCATTTGCATTAGTTGTAAAAGTTTTTGATATGTCTACATGTGTGTTTGAATTTAGGTTCTTATGTTTTTGAACTCGAAATGCAAGACATAATTCTACAACAAGTTGAAGCCTTCAAAGCTTACATGGACTACCATGTATCGAAAGCAACACAAGAAGGTGATATGTTTTTAAGCTCCTAATTATTTGCTTATATGAATACAATATAACAATGGAGAACATCTCTTACTCAATCTGATCTAGATATTCTGTGTTTTATGGGTTATTTGTTGCAGAGCACGGTTAAAGATCTCAACGTTAAGGGGCATACGTATAATTATGGATCAGTTGTAGTTTAAATGGTGCTAAGGTATTTGCTTTAGTTTCATATATAATCTCAAGAACATCTGTTATCCCAAAAGCTTAATCCATTTCACAATAATAAGCTATACCAATAAGCAAAATAGTAGAAGGATATAAAGAAAAGTTGGAAGATTTATTAGAGAGAAAACTAGAGATGGAAGATTACACACACACACACACAAGTGAATGAAATGGTAACCAACACCCTCTCCATGTGTGGAGAGGGTTCTATTTATACCCTTGAGCCATGAGTGGCATGCGGGCTTTTCTACTTGGGCCGGGCTTGGCTAAACTTGGGCTTTGAGCCGTTCATGTCAGCGTCTCTGTTTTCAGTGGCACTTATCAGAGGGATATTGATGGGTAGATCGTCACAGAATTGAGAAAACCTTATGTCGTGTCGCAAACTCATTAGGTACATCCTGCATTTATTTATTTAGCAAGATTAATTTAAATAATAAATTGGTAAGGTGTCATTTTAGAAGTCTGTACAACAATAGAAAAGCAAATATTATAGTTAAATAAGGCTACTTAGATGTCTCCATGATATTATCTTCTTAATTTGGACATTTTAATCATGTATAAACACTTTCTTTTAAGCAAACTAGGTTTCATGATTCCACTAGTTTATGAAGGATTGCTTGCACAAGCCATAGCCAAATAGTAGTTTAGTTACCATCAGGCAATGTGGGCATCGATTTGACAGAATTGTTGTTTAAAAGATTAGCAGAAGGGGCTATATTTATCCGGTTTTTGACTGGCTGTGACAGTGAGCTTAACTCTACAAACGAGTCAGCCAAAAAGCTTGAAAACCATGATAGGTGTCAAGCTTCTCAATAAAGCTATTTCCACGAAACAGTATGGTGAGTAGTTAATATATCACTAAAAAGGCCTTGATATACTTTGAAAATATTAACACAATTTCGTTCTCTCGCAGACTTGGCATTAAAGTTGCTCAAAATAGATCCATTATTGTCTTTGGCTATAAGATATGACGATGTATTGATGGCAATAACTATAAACTTTCCAAGCAAGCCTGAATTCTGGGAAGCATTGATGTATCCATGTGTGTCTCTGAACTTCTCCTTTCTCAAAAAGAGAGTAATTGTAATTGTTATTTGGCATGCATGTACATTTAGACACATTTATTCATGCACTGATGGTGGTTTTATCATGTATATCTTACGGCTTTGAAAACATGATTTTAATTCACATAAGTAAAAGTTCGATTTTTCCCAAAAACAAGCCCGGTGCAACGCACGGGTATGAACGCCTCGTTACTTAACAAATTTGAAGATAAGTATGAACCCAATTGTATTTATTAAATGAATGATAATTACCCTTTTAATTTATATAATTTCAAAAGTTAATTATGGCTGTGACTTTTCATTTGCCACACCCTTTATGTAATCTCCGGTTTACAAACTGAAGAAGACTAAACAAATCCCATATCTAAACATGCAAACTTGTTGACTAAATCTTAAAGTTCTGTCGGTCTCGAAATTTCGTTTTCGAATAAGAGGGTCAGATGCAATGCAAAATAGAAGATAATGAACCAAACCATCTCAAGTATGTGATTCCTTTTTTTGCCTCAAATCTTTATATTTATACGTTTATAACCTGTCATGCTAATACTTCTTTTATCATTACACTATTTATCGCAGAAGTAGTAGTAGCTATTCCAAGCCCCGAAGAAAAAGCAAACATATTTCTACCTGATGAGTATTATTATTATATAGAGGTTGAAGATTTTTTTAAAGAACAACTTGAAAGAGAGGCACGCCTACAAAAGTTAAAACAAATTGTTGTAGAACATTGGAAAATATTGCCGCATTCATAAGACTTGAAGAACCGGAACATGACGGAATTCTATTAGTGAGTGATGATGATGATAATGAGTCACTGGGAAACTACGATTACAACAATTTGCACCTAGCATATTCTAATGAGTCATCTCCGCATATTTAAATTTTAGTGTATTTTAAAAAAAAATTACAAATCATATAACGGTATGTTTTTCTTCTATATAAAAGCTTTCACATATTTAACTGTTTTAAATGCAAAAAGACGAGAATAATTCCTCGTGCATAAAATTCAATTGCAAAGACTAATTTATTTAAAGAAAATCACCCAAAATACTTATATGAATAAATGTCGCATGTACGGTTGTTTAGTATCCGAATGCCATATTTACATTTAAAAAAACCCCACATTTCGAACACTAAGTTAATGGATAAAAAATAATAGAAAAATGCAAGACGGTAAATGTAGGAATCTAGATTTCACCCAACGCGTCGATCTCAAGGAAATCGAATATACAACTATTTCGATATTACATTGCTAAATACACGACTTACTTTAAAACTGAATTTTCTGAAATGTTGGGTACTTGCTGAATCACACTCAGACAAATAGGTTTATTGTTGGAGAAACGATGCATTCTTTAAAACACCAACTATCTATCTACAACATGTTTAGAAAGGACAGAAATGACTGTGAAACGGCTAACCTAAGTGCGGGTTGTGGTACATTACCATCTGTCAGAGCAAAATCAAGATGTCAAGTAAACGTAATAACATCGGGTTGATAAATACATGACTTACATTAGAAATAAATGCTAAAGTACTGGATACCTATCGAATCACACTCGGACAGATAGGGCCATCTTTAGAGAAAGACTGCATTCTTTAAAATACTCTTTCCAGAAACACACTTTGTGATATCACTTAGATGGAATAAATTTGCTTTCTATCTATAGTAGGTTTGGAAGAGCGGAACATGCCTTGAACCGGATAATCCAAATGCAGGTTCGTCAATATGAAATGAAGATGTCAAGCGTACATACGAACACCAGGGCACAAATGATGAGATAAATCAATATATAAATTTCTTATGATGACTACAAGGCCATAGAAAACTTTTATCAGTTTCTCTCTTAATCTTCACCCTAATATTTGTATGTCCACTTGACATGTCTTGATTTCACTTTCACATAATTAACCCACGATTCATCTTACCCGATCATTGAGCATGCATAAACCTCCAACCCTATTGCAAATAAATTGTACGTCGCCACCAAGACCGCAACTTGGTTTATCATCGCATAATATACATGTTATCACGTAAATCAATTATATCGAAAGTTTAACTCGAATTCCAATTATAGGGCCTTCATATAAAACAGAACTAACTGTCCCAAATCTCTACCAAAGGCAAAGATTTATACGAAACTTGCATCTACGAAACAAACAATAAGTAAACATGAAATGTACCTATTACATGTATTTCATGAGAGCTTTAATTTTTATATCTCCAAGAAACCCTTGGAAGTTTGAAATTTGTATTCCCCTTCTTCCTCTGGCCAAACGATCAACTAAGAAGTTTCGGTCTGAGGATGTGCCACGATAATTGTAACATTAACGCTTTGTTTTCAAAATAAAATCCGTAGGACTCAATCAGAGAACCAGGTTTGATTAAAAAAGAGCTTACGTTTGATACCGCTGGTAAATTTGGGTCGGCGAACGTAAAAGGTATTTGAGCATAATATATGAGGTCTTAGCAGAAAAGACAAAAAGAGTACCCTTTACACAGAGGCAGTAATAGCATATCGATCAATAACCTGGAATCGTAGATGAATTTACCTCATTAACTTGGAAATATATGCCATTGAGTGGAAAGCTTCATCACATTGCCATTCTACATGGTATCCTATCTGAAAGCAGGAAAATGTAGCTTGTATAACTTGTTTTAACTAAAATCAAAAATAGGATCGTCTATTATAAAGATAAGGGCTGACCAAAATACTTTCTGTAAACACCTATTTCATGAAAAGCTTATCTGATTGTTCTGCAGGTGATTAGAAGGTCCAATACAAACAACACCACATATAAATGTAACATTAAGAAAATGGGTAAGAAAGTAATACCTCTATTCAGGTTATTAAACATCGCTACTTACTATTTCATAGTGATCTCCATCTTTCCACCATACCAGGTCCTCTTATGTTCATCTATATGATAATCCAAAAACAAAGTCACCTTAAGTAGATTTTATAAATCGTGTCATAAATTGGAAATCACAAACTTTATATAAAAATATTGATAATAATATAGCACAATACCTTTTTTATCTTTTCTTACACTAAATTGAATATAAATTTCTTGTCTTTAGCACTAATTCATCTTCACAGCTTAAAAAACAAAAACTAAAAACATTGTTTTCCTCACCAATCCAGCTTCATCACTAATCCCAATTCTCAACCCGTATCGAAATCTCAAAACTAAATCATCTCATAATCATAATAATTTAGCTTTATCACTAATCGCAATTCCCAAACATACTCGTATCAAAATCTCTAAACCAAATCATCTCGTAATCATATAAAGACCGAGCTATCTAAACACATAAAAATGCTTAACTAAAAATATCAATCAATACCCACATCTTTAGATCATCTTAATTTTACGAAATTTAAAAAAATCCAAAATTTAAACAAAAACAAAATCTAAATCATTTGACCCCAAACTAAAATTCATGTCATGTTCTCACATAATATATTTGAACTTGGTTCAAGAAAAACAACATACCCGAAACCTAAAACCGCAAACTTACAAAAAAAGCAAATTACAACATGCAACAACTTTATCTACGGAATCAACAATCAACACAAACCCTAACACCTCGAAATGTCCACTACAATTATATTTGCCACTCCTCGTTCCACTCAAAACCCCTAAAACAAGTCCAAATTTAAACGTGTAAAAGAAGGTAAACTAAAAACCCGTAACAATTCAAACAAATCAACCTAACAAAAGCTAAAACTTTGTTCGTGTGCCTTGATTTTTGTTACTAAGTGTGTACCTGATTTTTTTTCCTCTGTGTGTGGTTTCTTGTTTTTGTGTGTGTGTGCGTGTTTCTGTGTACGTTTTTGGTTTAGTTGGTAGGTATAAATGTGACTCTAATAGCCAGCAAAACAACGTCGTTTGGTTTAATGGCCTAATGAAACTGCAAAGGACATCCTTAAACGACCGCGTTTAAGCCTGAAACGGCATCGTTTTGTCCAAGCATAGTCTGAACTGGCCTAGCCCAAGTCCTAAACGACGTCGTTTTGGTAAGCTCAAAACGCACTCGTTTGCTTCACTATTGTATAATATGGTAATTGAGTTATTATTAGAATATGGTTTGAAGTTATATGAAATGTTTTGTACATGAAAATCATGAAATTTTACTAAACTTTTGAGTGACCGAAAAGTTTTTGAAGTTTTTACAACCTAGATAAGTTGCATTGGGGATCATGATAACATATAAGTTTTCATCTTTTTAAGCGAAATTAGAGGGTTTACGCCTCCAAAAAATAATTTGGGTTTACAACGTTCGTTTTAAAACATATACGTTTTTAACTTTTTGAGATAGGTGGGAGGTTCCAACTAAACAATATATAACTCCTACCAACTCTAACGGTTACCTAACTTTGATATGAGATGTATAATTTATTCACAAAACAAATGTTTTGAAAACTGGGTCTTTAATCGACTCGATTGAGTCATCGGTTACCAGTTCAACCGATTCGACCACCGAGTCAACTCGGTCTTCCAAAACAAAAATAATAATAAATATTTACAATGATACAAAGAAAAATATATGTATAAATAATGAATATTCCATATATCAGGCTTAAAAACAATTTACAAACAAATATAACATTTAAAATAAAATTACATCGTAAGTATATATAATTAGCTTGCTTTATTTGTAAAAAACACGAAAAAACCAAAACCCGACCGGGTCTCGAGAACCGGGTTGACCTGAGTCAAACCCAACGGGTCTAATCGAGTTTCAAAAATATAAAACCCGGTTTAATTTGACCCGTTTTATCGACAAGAACCGGTTAAACCGGCCGGATCGAACCGAGTTTCAACACATTTCACAAAACAGTACTCATGTACTCATGCAAAAATGTTTGGAATTACTATACAAGATCGTAAAAATCCACTTTTGAAGGGAGAGCTTTATTTGTTTCGTGGTTGTGTGGCGGTTAGCTTATTTGATAGATATAATAGTCGGCTACAAGGTCAAAAACACAAACACGAATTAAGATTTGGTTTACATGTTGCCATGTAGGATGATCGATGCTCAAAACTAAAATTCCATTTGACGAATGACGAGGTTGAGTTTCTCATGTTTTGATGCCGCGTGTGAACCAAGCCCGAAAAAAAATAATTCGAACTCAACCATAAAAAAAAAACTGTAAATAAAACCAAACCACCACAAACTAAATATAGTTTGTTCCAAAAGCACATGTTTGATGGTTTGGTACCAAATTTTATCATTGGTCGAAACTCTACAATTGCTCACCCTACTAGCACGTAATTTGGATTGAGCATAATCATACTATACAAAATTATAGGCCATACTTATATGTTAGCATGCACACACAAATTAAAGTAGACATACATACTTAATGATGCGATTGAATATCTTCTTTTTATGTAAATACGACGCTTTAAGATATATGTGGTAAACAAACAATATTGTAGTAGCATGTAATGCATGTATATTATACACTAGGTCTTCTTATTGATGAATGAGTTGGACATGTTAGGAGAGTCTTCATCTTGAGACCTCATGCTGAGCTTAGTATGGAAGGATTTCTCACATTTATACCATAATCATCTTCATAAGTATGTTACTATTCAGCTACATATACGAAAAACTTCCAAAACAATCATCTCCAAGCGATTCATTTCTTTGCTTAAACGGTCTTTCTCTAATTGTAGCCAAAATAGGTTTCCATTGAGGTGACTTGTGTGCAATTCCAAAGTTATCCACATGACCACACTGACGGTCTAAGAAACCGTTTGTGTGTTTGGCTTTTGTGTCCCGTAATAGGCTAGTCGAAGGACTTGTTGGGACCGACTTGGCTAGACACCGACCAGTGGTTTTGGCTATGTTGGTGAGCTTCCTTGTCAAAGAGGTCAAGTCCATGGGAGAGGCATTGAATTTAAGGGTATGGTTGGGTAGCAAAAAATAAATTTGGCCTGTTTTGAGTTGATGGTTGAGGTTGAGTGGCACCAAGCCGTTTTGGAGAACTTGCAGCGGAGTGCATAAGAAATGATTGGGAGTGTTATTGATCACTTGATCAACTGTGGCCGGAGCTTCGTAGTCTTCCAATGAACCATCTAAGTGCACTACTCTTATGGTTTTCAATGTATCCTTTTCCGAAATCTTGGATGAAAAACAAGCACCCATATGTATATATGTGTGCGTGCCTGATTCTCTACGAGACTTGAATTTACGACCTCTAGGTAAGTGGCAAGGTTGATCAGTGCAACCAGGATGACCAGATCGAAATATATTTCTAAATATGCATACAATCTTGGAATATATAGATGGAAGGGGTTTACTTGTGAAGTGAAAGAAGGGTTAGCTGTGATGGATATAGGAGGCAAATTGGCCAACCACTCTAGGAACATTTTTGTACGATCTACATATTAAAACCAAATTAATGCATCTTATAAGAGACTTTTAGGCTTAGATAATGTGAAGACTAAAGACAAATTTGAATATATTAACCAAATTGCTATTTGTTATCAAATAACATCTCGAACATAGTCTCAATGTATAAAACATCGTATTTCTATCAAACAAACTAATTAAAAAGATACTTCTTCTACATTAATGTACTGAGGTACATATATATTCATCTTAATATAATTGAACCTAGATTTTGTTGATGAGCAACTAATCGAGCACTGTTTTCAAAACAGATTTATGTTATTGCTAAGCCAATTAATCAAGTGATTGTGGCTATGTAGTTAGAGAGTTTTGAGTATTGTTAGTGTCCTCTTAGCATTTCCTATCGGATAGTAGATGGACCACCATATATATTCAAATCTTGTTGACAAAAAGTCTAAAACATCAAAATCAAAATAAATTGAGAAGTTTTCCATCTACTATTTCGACCCCATTAACCCATATAAAGAAGATCATGTTACGTGTCCTGAAGAATGAATGACAAAATTAAATATCTGTGTCGACACATGATATGCTATTTCTCACTTAGTCACATGTGTTAAATCTTACGTGCAATTCACTCCCCTATTATACATTTTCGTCCTCTGAAACTCTCTTTGGATAATTCCTAAGCATAACATTTCGGTATCATAGTTCTCGGGGAGACGATGTGAGAAAAAAACCGCAGATTTGCCTAGGCATCATACGCACCATACCTCAAGTAACGCTATAAATCTCAATAAGGTTTAGCCAAGTTAAGTTAATCTGCGATTTTTGTGCTGAGAACTGCCGTAATTGATGAGTTAAGTGAGTCGAGAGAAGCGGCAATAATTTGTTTGTAAAACGCGGACACACAGGAAAATTCTTGATAGAATGCTCAAACCTGTGACACATGAAAAATCAATCCGACACTCCGTGTGAGCTGAGATTTACCAAGAGGTAGACAAAAACCGCAAAAAAGGTTCATTTTTTATATTTCTAGCTTAACGACTTGGACAGTGGAAATTAATAAGTTGAGGGTAATTAAGAATTTTTAAATTCATCTCTATCCATTACCTCAAATGAGCTTCACTCTATAAATGGAATATTATGCTACAAATCAAGCAAGACTGTGACCTCACCAAAGTATCAAATTATAAAATATGACTATTTTTTTTCTAGTGGAATCTATTGCTTTGTTTGTCACTTTGTCTCGCCTTTCTTTCTTACTTTTGCCATTTCTATTTGCAAATTTTCTTTTCTTAATATTTTAACTAAATAATATAACACCAAATGACTATATTATACGTTCAATATTTGTATTCTATGTTTGTTTATTGAGAGATTTATATATTGATACCTTGGCTATAAAAAATTGAACAACAACAAAGGCATTTGTATTTAACAACTCACAAAATATTACAAGTAGAAGAATTAGAGTTATACTTAATTTTTTTTATTAGAACGGCAATTTTTTTCACAACATATACCACATCACATAGGTCATAATATATTTCACACATGCCTCCAACGACCTTGAACCCACAACTTTTACTTTAGTGAGGAACTCACATACCTAAGGATATCCTTGATGGCCAATTGAGGTAGCCCAGTTGGTTTAAAGTTATACTTAATATATAACATTATCACTCAAAACGCGTTAGCTATATATACCATGCTTTTTCCTACTAATATAAAAATTCTTATGATTACAAAAAAGACATCACATATTTGTCATTGCATGTGTGAATGGGAGGATATGTTAAAAACATGTTTCAAATGATACATACTCGTTCTTCTAAACTAATTATGTGAAACCATGATATGATCGAACTTACATAAGCAACAGTAATATGTTTTGTATATCGCTCTGCCGGCTAGCTATTGTTGTTTTTTTCATCATATCGTTTTCTTCTAAGATACGTATCAGTCCTAGTTGTTAAGTAAAAACTCACATCACTAATCTACACTTTCTTTAATTATGTGATAACTTTTTATACAATGGCGGCGGCGGCGATCAAAGCAATCCACAAACTAACAATCTAATTCCCTTCATCCTTCGTGTTTGAAATTGCTATAACCCTTGAAATTGGGATTAATTAATTGTTGATTAATCCCATATCGAGCGTGTTAAGCGATTTTCTCATCTTGAGATCTTAGGGCTTTAGTTTTGTTTTCTCCCTTTCATTACGATTTCCATTTCCGTTTTCTTTTAATTCTCGCCTAATCCCCCCACCCCTTAAT